>CAUYON010199153.1:0-17145 GCA_963573935.1 Arctocebus calabarensis
CCAGCTACTAGGGAGGCTGAGGCAAGAGAATCGCTTAAGCCCAAGAGCTGGAGGTTGCTGTGAGCAGTGTGACGCCACGGCACTCTACCCAGGGCGATAAAGTGAGACTCTGTCTCTACAAAAAAAAAAAAAAAAATTTAAAAGCATTCTGCGAGATGTATATCTACATAAAACACCACCAGAAATCAGAAATGCAGGGAGATACACCTAAACAGCACAGTTTACAACAAAAGTGTTCTAGTTACCAATGTCACAGAAGATAAAAAAGGAAAACTAGGAACTACCCTGGTCCTAAGGACTCTTGAATCTTAGGAATGCTTGAATACCACCAATACACAAGAAAGAAAAATTCAAAGACCTTGATTACTAGTTCTGACACTGGTGTTTTTGAAGAGAAAGATACAGAAAACGTCATCCAAATCTTTTCAAGACTCAGTAACCTCATTTATTTATGTGAAGTACTGAGGTAAAAGTTATAAATTCCAAGGAGAAAAATCAATTTCCAATACTTGGTGATATTATATAATAAAAGTTCCAGGTACAAACCTCTTGTTGCAGCCTTTTTAGTTCTATTTCCATTTGCTCAAGTTCTTGTTTACAGTCCAATAACTGTTCAGTCTTTTCCTCTCTTAAATGCAAAAATATATTTATTAAAGAGTAAAGTAGTACCTTTAAAAACTATGATTATCATCTGCATTGATACAAATGCACTGCCATTCTTAAGTAGTCAAACATAGTATTTGTTAGCCACAACCTCAACCCAAAGGAGAAAAAAAACTGAAAAATGCACATTCGAAATTAATATGATCAGATGTCATCATCCAAGCCTCCTCTTAGTAGTTACCAAAGGGTAACCTCAATGACCCTCAATGTCCTCATGGTTCATAATGTGGTTTCTCTCTGTCTTTTCATCTTTCCTGACATCCTCTCTGAACCCACTCTGCTTTCTCTCCTTCTCCCTCGGTGCTTAGACACAGACAATTAAGCAGGATGAGCTACTATGCAAGGCAATATGACCTGGGTCTGAGACATATAAGGGTCTCCAAACTATTTCAACATTTACAATGGCCTAAAGTTAATAATACATTTCCTATTGTCATACAGATACCTAATATCTTTATACCTCTATTGGTTTTTGCTCTGTTGCATGTAAATATCATCAAATTTCTTTTTTTTTTCTTTGTACTACTCTATTTTATTTTATTTTACTCTGTCATCCTGGGTAAAGTGCAGTGGCATTATCATAGCTCCCTACAATCTCCAATTCCAAGGCTCAAGTGATCCTCCTGCCTCAGTATTCTAAGTAGCTGGGACTATAGGCCTGTGCTTAAAATGGGATCTCATTCCTGTTCAGGCTTGTCTTAAACTCCTGACTGCAAGTGGTGTCCCAGGGTGGTAGGACTACAGGCATGATGTACTGCTTTACCTCTAACTCCCATTTTCTTTTAACTAATTCGTTCATTCATTTTAGACAGTCTCAAGCTGTCACCCTAGGTAGAGTGCAGTGGCATCATAGCTCACAGCAACCTCCAAATCAGGCCCAAGTGATCCTCTTGCTTCAGTGTTTTTATTTTTAGTAGAGACAGGGGTCTCGCTTTTGCTCAGGCTGGTCTTGAACTCCTGAGCTCAAGCAAACCTCCTGCCTCAGCCTCCCAGACTGCTGGATTACTGGCATGAGCCACTGCATCCAGCCCTTAAGTCCCATTTTCTATCTCCCCTTAACAGTCAAACTCCCCAAGGTAAGTCTCCATCTACTATCTCTATTTTCTACCTTTTGTTCTTTATTAATAAAAGTTAAATGCTCACTGTATATAACAACTACTGTTCTTACCTCCTCATATGCTCACAACCATACTTTTGTTTGTTTGTTTCTAAGAGACAGGGTCTTATTCTATCTCTCAGGCTGGAGTGTAGTGGCAATCACAACTCACTACAGCCTTGAACTCGTGGGCTCAGATGATCCTCCTATCTCAACCTCTTGAGAAGCTCAAATTATATGCATACACCACTATGCCTGGCTAAATTTTGGGGGTGGGTTTGTAGAGGTCTTAGTACATGGTATTTTGCCTAGTCTCACATTTCTGGCCAGCTGCAAGCAATCTTCTGACTCAGCTTCCCAACATGCTGCGATTTCGAAATCATAATTGTTTTTTGTTTTTTTTTTTGAGACAGAGTCTCAAGCTGTCATCCTAGGTAGAGTGCCATGGCGTCACAGCTCACAGCAACCTCAAACTCTTGGGCTTAAGTGATTCTCTTGCCTCAGCCTCCCAAATAGCTGGGACTACAGGCGCCCACCACAACGCCCAGCTATTTTTCGGTTGCAGTCATCATTGTCATTTGGCAGGCCTGGGCTGGATTCAAACCCGCCAGCTCTGGTGTATGTGATTGGCTCCCTAGCTGCTGAGCTCAAAATCATAATTTTTAATATTGGAGAAATATTTCCCCTGATAAAGAAACCATAATTAAGTAGATTCCATTTTTCACTGTAATACATAACTGTTTTGGCTAATGAACTCATTAGTACATATAAATCCTGTGTTATTTCAGGGCACAGACAGAGGTCTTGCTATGTTGCCCAGGCTGGCATCAAACTCCTAGGTGTAAACATTCTCCTTTCTAAGCCTCCACAGTAGCTAGCACTACAGATGTATGCCACCATATAGAGCACTGAGGACACAATTCTAAGTGCATTACAGGTTAAAAGGTACGTGATACAAGTTGAGTATCCCTTAACCAATATGGCAGGAATAAGAAGTATTTTGGGGCCGGGAACACTGGCTCTTATCTATAATCCTAGCACTCTGGGAGGATCACTTGAGGTCAGGAGTTCAAGACCAGCCTGAGCCAAGAGTGAGACCCTGTCTCTATTAAAAATAAAAAAATTAGCCGGGCGTGGTGGCAGGTGCCTGAGGTCCCAGCTACTTGGGAGCTTAAGGCAAGAGCATCACTTGAGCTCAGGAGTTTGAAGTTGCTGTGAGCTAGGCTGAGGCCATGGCACTCTAGTCCAGGGACAGAGTGCGACTCTGTCTTAAAAAAAAAACAAAAATTGGGGGATGTGGAATTATTTTGGATTTTGAAATATATTTGCATCATAGGCTTATCTGGTTAAGTGACCCTAACCTGAACATGCTCCAATGAACATCTCCTTTAAGCATCATGTCACTGACATAAAACATTCAGATTTCAGAGCATTTCAGATTTCTGATGTTTAGATTAGGAATACTCAACCTACATACACTTTGTGTCAAGCTGCCCTCCAGAAAGATCATTACCAACTTATAATACAAGCAGCAAAACACAAAGGTGGCTGTATATGAAACAATTAAACAATTTAAAAAACACTGTTATTTGTTTTCCCATGGCTATGCCATTAACATTTTTTCTTTTCAGAATTATTAGCTCATGTCTTATTTCTAACTTCCTACTAGATGATTTCTCTTTTTCTTACTGATAGAAAGCTATTACCTTTTGTGATTTATAAGATATCTCTTACAATGTTTCTTTTGGAATACGGTGGAATACTTTTATATATTCCATAGTATGTGGAATACTTTTTAAAAATTAGTTTTTGAATTGTGGTAACGTATTTACAATTTGCTGGCTAAGTGTGGGGGCTCACACTTGTAATCTCAGAACTTTGGGAGGCCAAGACAGGAGGATCTCTTTAGGCCAGAAGTTTGAGACCAATCTGGGCAACATCATGAGAACCCCATCTCTTGCCATAAACAAAAATATTTTAAATTAACTAGGTGTGGTGGTATGTGCCTCTAGTCCTGGATACTTGGAAGGCTGAGACAGGAGGATCGCTTAAACCCAGGGGTAGGCAATTACCTTGAGCTATGATTACATCATTGCATTCCAACCTGGGCAACAGAGCAAGACTCCCATCTCTACAAAGATAAAATTAAAAGTAGAAACAATTCAAATGCCCATCAACCAATGACTGGCTGATTAAAATATGATATGATATGTCCATAAATGGAATATTAATCAACCATAAAAATAAAGTACTAATACTCAGTACAATGTGGATGGACCCAGAAAACATTATGTCAGTCACAAAAGGCCATTTCTTATATAATTCCATTTATATGTAATGTCCAGAATAGGCAAATCATTGGAAACATAAAGTTGATCAGTGATTGCCAGGAATAGAGGGGAAAGAAGGATAGGGAGTGAATGCTAATGGGTATAAGTTTCTTTTTGGGTTGATGAAAATGTCTTGATATTAGACAGTGTGTGGATGACTGCATAGCTCTATGAATAAACTAAAAACCATTGAATTGTAAACTTTTTTTGAGCACCCCCTCCCTTCCTAAATAGTATATAGAATGTAATAATAAAAGGATGATTTTCTGATACATGAATTGTATCTCAGTAAGGTTCTTTTAAGAAAAAAATTAATCATTCTTTTCCCTTAGAAAGACAGGGTCTTGCTCTGCTGTGTGGGCTAGAGTGCAATGGTGTCTTCATAGCTCACTGCAACCTTAAACTCTTGGGCTCAAATAATCCTCCTGCCTCAGTCTCCTGAGTAGATGAGACTATAGGTATGCACCACCATGTCCAGCTATTTTTTTTAGTTTTTGTAGAGATGGGGTCTTGCTATGTTGCTCAGGCTGTTCTCAAACTCCTGGCTTCAAGTCATCCTCCCACTTCTGCCTCCCAAAGTGTTAAGATTATAGGCATAAGCCACTGTGCCTAATCAAGAATTTCTAGTTTATAGTAGAGAAAACCCATTCAAAACATGGGATCCATCCTCGGCGCCTGTGGCTCAACGGGCTAAGGCACCAGCCACGTACACCTGAGCTGGCAGGTTCAAATCCAGCCAAACAACAATGACGGCTGTAACCAAAAACTGGCTAGGCATTGTGACAGGTGCCTGTAGTCCCAGCTACTTGGGAGGCAGAGGCAGGAGACTCAATTGAGCCCAGGAGTTGGAGCTTGCTGTAAGCTGTGATGTCACAGCACTTTATCCAGGATGACAGCTTGAGGCTGTCTCAAAAAAAAAAAAAAAAATGGGATCCATGAAGGCATAGAGATTTGTTTTGTTTTGTTTTTTACAGTTTTTTTGGCCAGGGCTGGCTTTGAACCTGCCACCTCCAGCATATGGAGCTGGCGCCCTACTCACTGAGCCACAAGTGCTGCCGGTGAAGGAATAGAGAATTGTTAAAGGGAGTATTTGACAGTGTTAACTGCTGCAATAATAATGAAACTTATAAGAAATCACTTTTCTATCTAAACCATAAATTATATTTTTACTCTGCATATTTATAAATCATAAGCCTCAGTATAATGTACTATCCATAAATGAGTCTATTAGTCTGCATATTCTTATTATAATTATTTACTGTATAGTTTCCATTAGGTGTAAGGCAACTTGGACTATTATTTCTGCACTTATTCACGTTAGTAAAGACCTTTCCCAATAAAAAGATGTAGAACAAACAATAGAAGAAATTCATGAAGGAACACATTTTCATAAGACAACAAAGATATTAAATGGTATCCAATGAAATGCTAGCTACTGGAAATACTTGCTGCATATAGCACAGCTATTTGTCCATTAAAAATATCCATTTACATTTTCCAATAAGTATATATAAAGCCAAATTTTATCAATCTCTTTAAGTTGTTTGGAATTTTAATATACTCTATGGCCAAGTAAATTTCACTTAAAAATTAAATTCTCATATAGTACAAAACCTTAAATGAATTCATAGCCATCATTATAGTTCTAATTGCATGCTTTATTTGAAGACAGGAGAAGATTGTGCTAAATTATATGGAATGAACTAGTGTTCACTATTTAGGCTATCCATTAACTGCCAGTCAAAGTAATAACAGCAATCTCTTCCCTAATTTTCCTGGTGCAGCTGTTTACAGAATATCCTGGGCGTGTTCATTTCAATAGATACATAGTTATGCAGACATCTACAAGTGAAAGCTGTATTTTTTTGTTTTCAAATTTTTATATAGACTATGTTTTTTCTACCTTGCATATTCGATCGTTTTTTGTAACTGCTTTAAATAATCAGCAAATAAATTAAATTGCTATACTGTGGTTTTAAATGTAAAATCTATACTCTGAAGCTCAAATTCCAAGAAAACAAACAAAAAAATTTTTAAGACACAGACAAAGGCCCCCCAAATAAAAATCCTTTCTTCTTCTTTTTTTTTTTTTTTTTGAGACAGAGCCTCAAGCTGTCACCCCCTGGATAGAGTGCTGTGACATCACAGCTCACAGCAACCTCCAAATCCTGGGCTCAAGCAAGTCTCTTGCCTCTGCCTCCCAAATAGCTGGGACTACAGGCGCCTGCCACACGCCCAGCCATTTTTTGGTTGCAGCCATCATTGTTGTTTGGCGGGCCCAGGCTAGATTTGAACCCGCCAGCTCAGGTGTACGTGGCTGGCGCCTTAGCCACTTGAGCTATGGGTGCTGAGACCCTTTCTTCTTTTTTTTTTTTTGCAGTTTTTGGCCGGGGCTGGGTTTGAACCCGCCACCTCTGGTATATGGGGCTGGCGCCCTACTCACTGAGCCACAGGCACCGCCCCTTTCTTCTTTTTTAAAGGACAAAATTAAAAAGCTCCAGCAGAGATTGGTCACATCTTCACTAATGGTTCACCAAGGAAAGCTTATTATATATACTTACTTTTCTGTAATGATCTTTGAAAATTAACCTGAATATAGTTATGCATTGTTGAACAACAAGAACAAGCTCTAACATATGTCATTAGGCGACTTCCTCAATGGGCAAACACAATGGCCAGTACTTAAACCTAGATGGGGTATCGATCCTACTGCACACAGAGGCTATGGCTCCCTAGGTTACAAACCTATACAGCATGTTACTGTATGGAACATAATGGTTGAGTATTTGCATATGTAAAGTATGTAAATGCAGAAAAGGTACAATAAAAAATATGCCCTAAAAAATAAACATGGGACACTTATATAGGGCGTTTACCATGAACGAAGTTGTTCTGTGTGACTCAGTGAGCAAATGAAAGCTTAGAACATTACTGTAACTGCTGTAGACTTAGTAGTCACTGTACACTTAGAGTAAACTTTTTTTTTTTTTTTTTGAGACAGAGTCTCAAGCTGTCACCCTGGATAGAGTGCCGTGGCATCACAGCTCACGTAACCTCCAACTCCTGGGCTCAAGCGAGTCTCCTGCCTCCACCTCCCAAGTAGCTGGGACTATAACGCCCGACCATTTTTTGGTTTCAGCCGCCACTGTTGTTTGGCAGACCCGGGCTGGATTCGAACCCACCAGCTCAGGTGTACGTGGCTGGCACCTTAGCCACTTGAGCCATAGGCGCTGAGTCTAGAGTAAACTTATATTTAAAAATTGTTTTCATAATAAATTAAGCTTAGTTCACTTTAACGTTATTTTAAAAACATTTAATCTTTTTAAACTTTTTAGCTCTCTTATACTAACACTTAGCTTAAAACATAAACACACTGTACAGCTGTACAAAAATATTTTTTCTTTATATCTTTATTTTATCAGGTTGTTTTCTTTTTTTAAAATTGATAACATTTTTTTGTTAAAAACTAAGACACAGGGTGGCACCTGTGGCTCAGTCAGTAGGGCACAGGCCCCATATACCTAGGGTGGGGGATTCGGGACGGTCCCTGGCCAAACAGCAACAAAAAAAATAGCTGGGTGTTGTGACAGCCAGCTACTCAGGAGGCTGAGGCAAGAGAATTGCCTAAACACAGGAGCTGGAAGTTGCTGTGAGCTGTGTGACGCCACGGCACTCTTCCGAAGGCAATAAAATGAGACTCTGTCTCTACAAAAAAAAAAAAAAAAAAAAACCTAAGACACAAAGACATACATTATTAGCCTAGGCCAGGGGTTCTCAAACTACGGCCCGCGGGCCACATGAGTTGGTGTGAATTGTATTTGTTCCCGTTTTGTTTTTTACTTCAAAATAAGATATGTGCAGTGTGCATAGGAATTTGTTCATGGTTTTTTTTTTTAAACTATAGTCCGGCCCTTCAATAGTCTGAGGGACAGTGAATTGGCCCCCTGTTTAAAAAGTTTGAGGACGCCTGGCCTAGGCCTACACAAGGTATCAAGATATCATTAAGTGATAGGAATTTTTCAGCTCCATTATAACTTCAGGGGACCACCACTGTATTTGCATTCTGAAACATCATTAAGCTGCATGGCTATATTTACCTTTCCTAAGTACATGACTCAGGCACATCAATTACTGAATGCAGAAGATACACAAAAGAATTATTTTTTTGTAGTACTGAATGTCAACAGTCTGGTTTTTTAAAATATTAAGCTTTTAAAAGCTAAACATTGATCTTTATCAGTTTCCGGAATTTGGATTTCAAGGAATGTACAAATAAAAAAAATTAGGAGATTCCCAGTTTGCTGAGGAAGGAGATTATTTTATAAAAGAAAATAATTTTGTACCTTAAAAAAGAAGAAATGATTTTTGTTTGGGGGGCTTTTGTCTTTATCTTAAAATTTTTTTAGTTTGTTTTCTTGGAATTTGACCTTCAGAGTATAGATTTTACATTTAAAACCTCTAGGAAGATAGGAAGAACACAGATCCCAAATAAAGGGCATCCTTAAAATCAATAAAATTTCACATTAAGAAACCCTTATGCCAGTCTCCTTATTTGTCTCATTTTGACATACACTAGTGAAAACATTGACACAGACTAAAATTGCAAAGCCACTGATTTATATTCCATTGCCCTAAAAATATTGTTTAGGTCACATTTGGGACCATATAAATTCAATGAACCTTGAAAAATCAACAACTTACAGTTCCTGCCTGAGCCTTCTTATCTTGGCTTTAGCATCTGCCAGTTCCACTGACAGATGTTGTCGACTTTCTGTTCGCTTCATGCCTGGAGAGCCACAGGGTGATTGTGCAGATGAAGAGGCATGGGGTAGAAAATGGAGACCATCCCGCTCTTCAGAAAGCTCTATGATAGTCTAAGAAATTAGAGAAATAAACCCAGACTCAATTTTAGTATTCTACATATCAGCAAACTATTTACTGAATCTAACTGTATTACATATCGAAAACAATTCACTGGTCAAAAACATTTTCACTTTGTCATATTTAGCTGCCATTTTTAAAAGTTTCATTCAACAGTCAGGATTGTACCATTTCGTAGTTAACATTAGAACAAGACTTAATACTTTGTCCCTTCCTAGTTTTTTTTTTTTTTTTTTTTGAGACAGAGCCTCAAGCTGTCACCCTGGATAGAGTGCTGTGGCATCACAGCTCACAGTAACCTCCAATTCCTGGACTCAAGCAAGTCTCTTGCCTCTGCCTCCCAAGTAACTGGGACTACAGGCGCCCACCACAACGCCTGGCCATTTTTTGGTTGCAGCTGTCATTGTTGTTTGGCGGGTCCGGGCTGGATTCAAACTCGCCAGCTCAGGTGCACATGGCTGGCGCCTTAGCCTGTTGAGCCATAGGCGCCGCGCCCCCCTTCCTAGTTTTTAACAAAAGAAATCAATTATGATAAAATAACTAGATTACTTAACAAATGTTAGGAAGGAATAAAAGATTGACAAAAGAAATAAACTAACCCAAGAGTCATCTGTCTAGAACCGTGCCGTCCACTATGATACCCAGTAGCACAGGTAGCCAGTTAATTAAAAATTTAAAACATCAAAAAGACAGTTCCTCAGTCACACTAGCCACATTTCAAGGGTACAATAGCTGTATGTGGCTAGTGGTTACTGTCCGGGACAGCCCAGAAACATAAACTTGCTGTCACTGCAGAACTGGATTGCAGTGCTCTAGAATTATAAACAGGGATCTCAGAGGAATCTAACAAAACCTCAGAAGTTTAGTTCAATCTCTTTATTCTGTAGTAAAGTAATTGGGACATAGTTATTGATTTACCCATGCCAAGACTCCGAGCCAGTCTCTTGGTCCACATCCTATGCTCTCTCTCTTATACACTAATTCCAATCTGCTTTTTATTTCAAAGCTTCCTTTATTTCTTCCTCCAGAGACACTCCACATGGGCATAAACCTTCTGCTTTTCTAAATCTAAACTTTAAGAGCTATTTAGCCCACATGTACCTCACACAATCATATTTGTCCATTCTCCAAATTCCCGTTTTCTTTTTCTTTTTTTAAATTCCCCTTTTCTTTATTGGTAAATTATCTTATTCTAAACCAACTTCTCAGGTCTTTCTTTCAAACTTCTCAGGCAAACAGAAATTGTCCTTTACAGCAATTTCAACTGCCCTACTACTCAAAATAGAATGGGTTCAGTCACCACCTTGAGGCCATAAAAATCACCACCCTCACTTTTTTTCTCATTACTCCGTCTTATTCACCCTCACTGAATCACAGTGTTTTTTATTCCTTTTTTTAGCCATCTACCAGAATTCATTTCTTTATCCTTGGGATACATTTCAACACCTGCATCAAGGTCTGGCCTATCTTTCTGCCTGCAAATATTGCTTTCCAATTCCATTGTGCTTGTCAATAAACCACGGAGCATGATTTCCTAGGCCCTTTTCTCTCTAGGTGCCACATTCACTCCCTATTCAGTGCATAGGGGTTTATTCTTTTGTGGGATGCCTCTTTTACTATCATTACCCCCATGTCAACATACTACACTTAAAGTTCTTTGCTCTCCAAATAGTACTGCTAGCAACTCTATAGAGTTCTCACACAGCCTGGAACTATAAATAGGCCCTTAAATATCAACCTTCTTTTTGAATTTAATAGTAACATGCTGTTACCTGATGATGGCTCACTCTTTGGTGAAAAACAGAATTACCATTTATAGAACTTCTAGCTAGGAATTACCAAGATCTCATTCAATACCATAATCTGAATTAGAAGAATTATGTGTATTTGAGACATGGGGAAACCGAGGCTCATACTGGTTAAATAACTTAACCAAACTCATACAAACAACGATGGGAATAGCAAGAATTCAAATTAAAGTCTGACTCTAACACTATGTTACCTTCCTTACCTATCATCAGTTTGTTCTATTCCTGTTTTAAGATGATAAAGCTTTAAGGGAAAAACAAAAAGTCACATCGCCCTACTGCAGACTTTACCATCCAGTTTCAATTAATCTCTTTCCATTACCTATCTATCCTTTTACTGAAATCTTACTGATTGCCTGGCAACCTTCCTCATGATGACTGTTATAAATACATTCCCTTTTCTCCACTTGAGTTTCCAAGTGCAAACAACTATCTTTATTTCCAACAAATAACCTCTCCTCCAATTTGCCAAAGAAACAGAACCACCCAGGATTAACTTGTCCATTTTTATGCATTTTTTTTGTTTTGCTCCCAACCTATATTTCTTACTTAAACATTTCCAATTTCTTTCTTCCTATTAGCTTTTCTTCTCCTTGTTCTTCAAAGATATACTAGTTTCTTCTATATAGAAAAATAAAACCATATTCCCTCCCTACCACTTTTTGCTTAAGAAGAGGTAGTTCATAACACAATTTCATCCTAACTCTTTATCCAGCATGCTGACCCCAACTTCTCTATCTCTGTAATAGTGTCATTAATATTCATAATAGCCCAAGCCCCACATCCCTGGAGTCAACTTTTATTTGTACATTTTCTTACTGTCCCAATTATCTTTAAGCTTGCTTTCTAATATCGCCTAACAATAGTACCTACTGTTTAATAAATATTTGTTCCGTGCACAAATAAATTAGCCCTTAATTATATGCTAGCTCATATTTTTCACTTATAAATAATGATGTTTTTCTTAATAAGCCAGATAAAAACTTTCTCATACCTTCTGTGCATCTCTTGATCGCTTATCTAGTATAGTACTATGATTAAAACATTCAAATAAGCAATTCACAAAAAGAAGAAAACTACAGATGACAGATAGTACATTTGAACTCAGTAGGTGGAGAAGTGGAGGTATCAAGAGCTTGCACATGCCAATAACAGAACACAAAAGAACTATGACCCACAAGATATTTAAAGAAAGAAAGAAACCCAGTACTGTAAGTGTCCAGAGGTATTTTCCATTGAAGGTTAGACACTGTGACTTTTCTCTAATGGCGGTAGCTTCTTGAACTCAAAACTTCCCATACATTTTCAAAATAATCTGAAAGGAAATGTCATTAAAGCAGAACTCATAAACTTTTCCTGATCCTTCCAACTAGAAGTTATAAGTAAATCTTCCTTCTTTAAATTCCTATGGTATTTTAGATGGGCATGATGATTCATGCCTATAATATTTGCACTCTGGAAGGCTGAAGCAGGTGGATTGTCTGAGCTCAGGAGTTCGAGACCAACCTGAGCAAGCACAAGACCCTGTCTCTATAAAAAAAAAAAAGAAAAAAGAAAAAAAAGAAAGAAAGAAAGAAAAAAACTAGACCAGCATCATAGTGCACACCTGTAGTCCTAGCTACTAGGGAGGCTGAGACAAGAGGATCACTTGAGCCCAAGAGTTTGAGTTTTCTGTGAGCTATGATGCCAAGGTACTCTACCCAGGGGTAAAGAGTCAGATTCTGTCTCAAAAAAAAAAAAAAATATTTGGCTAGGCACCATGGCTCATGCCTGTAATCCCTGAACTCTGAGAGGCCAAGGTGGGTGGATCACCTGAGCTCAGGAGTTTGAGACCAGCTTGAGCTACAGCGAGACCCCGTCTCTAAAAATAGTCAGCATTCGAGACCCCATCTCTAAAAACAGTCAGGCATTGTGGTGGGCGCCTACAGTCCCAGCTACTTGGGAGGCTGTGTCTGAGGTTGCTGTGAGCTATGACGCCATGACACTCTACCAGGGAACAACAAAACGAGATTCTGTCTCATGAAAAAGAAAAATTAATTAAAAAACATAAATTCCCATAGTTATTAAGGTATATCATTTTTAGTACTTACCTTTTTAAAAATGTTATTACAGCGTAATTATTTTATTAAAATAATTTCCCTATTGGACTGTAACCATCTTTCTTTTTCTTTTCTTTAGAGTTTCACTTTATCCCCCTTGGTAGAGTGCCATGGCATCACAGCTCACAGCAACCTCAAACTCTTGGGCTCAAGCGATTCTCTTGCCTCAGCCTCCCTAGGAGCTGGAACTACAGGCACCTGCCACAAAACCTGGCTATTTTTGAAAGTTACGTTGGGAACATACCCAAGAACTTTTTTTTTTTTTTTGAGACAGAGTCTCAAACTGTCACCCTGGATAGAGTGCTGTGGCATCACAGCTCACAGCAACTTCCTATTCCTGGGCTCAAGCGAGTCTCTTGCCTCCACCTCCCAAGTAGCTGGTACTACAGGCACTCACCACAACGCCCGGCCAATTTTTGGTTGCAGCCATCATTGTTGTTTGGTGGGTCCCGGGCTGGATTCGAACCCGCCAGCTCAGGTGTACGTGGTTGGCGCCTTAGTCCGTTGAGCCACAGGCGCCGAGCCAAAACCTGGCTATTTTTGTTGTTGTTGCTTAGCAGGCCCAGGCTGCATTCGAATCCACTAGCTGTGGACCATGTGGCCAGCGCCCTAACCACTGAGCTATGGGCACCCCTAGACTGTAACAATCTTCGATTCAGTTTGTTGTTCTCAAGCACCTTAGCACAAAATCTTCCAAAAAGAAGGTATTTCTTTATATATTGAAGAATTAGGAAAGGGTGCTCAGCATAATCATGGATTTAGGCAAAGGTATTATAATATAATGGCTGGGAACACAAGCAATAGAATTAGATCTGACAAGTTACTTAACGTTTCTGAGCTCTAAAATGAGGTTACTGTACAGTTTAATAAAGTAGTATGTGTTAAACTAACAGCACAAAGTCTGACATAAAATAATATGTGATAATGAAAGGATCTTAAATTCATTAAAATCTGCTATTTGTCTTTTAGTAAAAGGAGAGGACTAAAGTCATTCTGTAGCACTATGAATAAAAAAATAAAGAGAAATGCATATTTTTTAGACTGAAGTGAAAAAATTATAACCAAAGATCAATCAAAAAGAAGAAAGGGAAAATCTTATTTCAATGTAACTGAATGACATAGAATTACTACATTTACATATTATCTTTACATTTGTCTAATATATTGTCATTATTTTTAATAACCTTTTCTTTTTTTTTTTTTTTGAGACAGAGCCTCAAGCTGTCACCCTGGATAGAATGCCGTGGCTTCACAGCTCACAGCAACCTCCAATTCCGGGGCTCAAGCGAGTCTCTTGCCTCCACCTCCCAAGAGGCTAGGACTACAGGCGCCCACCACAACGCCTGGCCATTTTTTGGTTGCAGCTGTCATTGTTGTTTGGCGGGCCCGGGCTGGATTCGAACCTGCCAGCTCAGGTGTACATGGCTGCTACCTTAACCCGTTAAGCCACAGGCACTGAGCCTTAACCTTTTCTAATCCACATACTGGTGACCCAAACTAGGAAAAAAAAAACTTCCCCAGAGAACTGGATTTCAACCAGCTAACAATTTGTTTGCCAAATATCTCAGAAGGATATGACCACTTTTTAATTCCTTGTTTAAAAAACAAACAAACAAACAAAAAACAGCACCTGGCTCAGCGAGTAGGGCGCTAGCCCCATATACCGAGGGTGGCGGGTTCAAACCCAGCCCTGGCCAAACTGCATCAAAAATTAGCCAGGCATTGTGGTGGGTGCCTGTAGTCCCAGCTACTTGGGAGGCTGAGGCAAGAGAATCGCTTAAGCCCAAGAGCTGGATGTTGCTGTGAGCTGTGACTCCACAGCACTCTACCGAGAGTGATAGCATGAGACTCTGTCTCTACAAAAAAAAAAAAAAAAAAAAAAGAAAGAAAGAAAAATTCAGAACTACTTAGGCAAAACAAACAAACAAAAAACCCAAACTACTTAGGTAGAATGCATTTTAAAAGGTTTTTCAAATAATTCATACATTGTTTCATATTCCTTTTAGTCTGGTTAGAATCATGTAATGACAAGTTATTTTGTTCACCCCATATTAATCACTTCACTTAAATGAGATCAAACATTTTATACATGCCCATCAGTCATATAAAACCAAAACAGAGAACTTTAGAAGTAATTCTTCGGAAGCTGGCAGATACCTCATTGTAATACCTTAATAACCAATAACCTCAAATACAAATAGAAGAATGTACTAGAAAATGAATAGGGCAGTAAAAAGACTCTGAAACAAGAAGATGACAGCATATGTTTAAAAATTAGACTGAAATGAAATGATCTAAGTATCGCAGTATAAATTATATACCTAGTGGGATGTTTTTCAATTTACTCTTTCCTTCCTTTGGTCTCACTGCCCTCACTTTATTTTATTTTATTTTATTTTATTTATTTTTGCAGTTTTTGGCCAGGGCTGGGTTTGAACCCACCATCTACGGTACATGGGGCCAGCGCCCGACTTCTTTGAGCCACAGGCACTGCCCATCACTGTCCTCACTTTTTAAAAACTATTTCTCTAAAACGTTTTTCTTCTTTTTCTTTCTTTCTTTTCTTGAGACAGAGCCTCAAGCTGTCACCCTGGATAGAGTGCTATGGCATCACAGCTCACAGCAACCTCCAATTCCTGGGGTCAAGCGAGTCTCTTGCCTCCATCTCCCAAGTAGCTGGGACTACAGGCGCCCACCACAATATTCGGCCATTTTTTGGTTGTAGCTGTCATTGTTGTTTGGTGGGCCCAGGCTGGATTCGAAATGTTTGATCTCATTTAAGTGAAGTGATTAATATGGGGTGAACAAAATAACTTGTCACTCGCCAGCTCAGGTGTACGTGGCTGATGCCTTAGCCCATTGAACCACAGGCGCTGAGCCTCTTTCTTTCTTTTTAAGAGACAGGGTCTTGCTTTGACACCTAGGCTAGAGAGCAGTGATGTGATCATAGCTCATTGCAACCTCAAACTCCTGGGCTCAAGGGATCCTCCTATGTCAGCCTTCAGAGTAGCTAGGACTACAAATACATGCCACTGAGCCCAGCTAACCTTTAAAAACATTTTTTTTGTAGAGACAAGGCGTTGGGGGGGTGGGGTGTCTCACTAACAGCTTAAGTGGGGAAATTCTGGCCTCAAGCAAACCTCTCACCTTTGCCTCCCACAGTGCTGGGACTACAGATATGAGCCACCATTCCCAGACTTATATATTTCTTAATAGTTTCCTTTCTTTTAACGCCTAAAGAAAAATTGAAAATTCTCATCAGAATTGAATAGCTTCTACAGAGACATGAAAGCTTTAGTCTTAAAAAAAAAAAAAAAGACTTTAGGAATTTTTTCTATATAGTCTTCCATCAATCCCAAGAATAATCACACGAATTTTCTATAAATGAACTCAAATGTGTCTTTCACATGTAACTGGAACAACTGATAAAAGCTATACATTCTCCTGAATGGCAGAGTACTTTACTCTGCTATTAAGAAAGTATTACTCATCACCACATGCACTGAAGTCTAGACTTCTCTAAAATTATAAATTGCTGTCAGGGAGTGCAGACAGAAAATTTGGTACAATTTTACTCTTTTAAAAAGCAAAGTATGTCTTAAAGGAATTTACAATAATTCTCTTTTTAAAATCACACTTCATCATACTAACTACAAAAATTTGAGATCTTTCATGACACATTTTATTCAGAACACCTGTTATTCTCCTCGTATTAATACTTATTTTTCCAACCACCAAATGTGGCAATAAAACTAAGAAATTAACCTTAAGCAAATTCTTATGCTTTAAGGCAATGATTTTTCCACTTACACAAACATATTTTCAGTTTCACACTTCTGTATTATTGCCAGAGATGTGGGGGTGACTTGAAAAACACACAGGAACAAAATCAGAATAATACTAATTTAAAAGGAAAGAAGAAAAGAAAACTTAATTGCAATTCATTTACTAGTAACTTGGAGTTCCTGTACATTCCTCTGGTTCTTCTGTTCCACAACAACAAAGAAACAGTATCTTATTACCTGTCCCTATGAAACAGAGTATCAATTCTTAAAAACTTCTAAAGTTACTATTTTCTTTTTTTTTGGAAAGCAAACTTCACAATACATTGAAAGAAATATACAAACCTCTGAATGTTCATCTCTCTCATCAATAAGTCTTTTTAGGTGTAAAGCCATATTTTTCAAAAGTGGTTCTATGTCCTCCTGAGATAGATCAGTCACTTCCATCCACTGAAGATCGAACACATTTTCCTGATTATGGGTAAC
>CAUYON010199167.1:0-18286 GCA_963573935.1 Arctocebus calabarensis
TTGTGGCGGGCCCTTGTACTCCCAGCTACTTGGGAGGCGGAGGCAGGAGACTAGCTTGAGCCCAGGAATTGGAGGTTGCTGTGAGCTGTGATGCCACAGCACTCTATCCAGGGTGACAGCTTGAGGCTCTGTCTCAAAAAAATAAAAAAAGAAAGAGAAAATTCCCCAGAGTAAAACCTCTCCAAGTAACAGCCAACAATAACACAGGGGGCTCTGAATTTTTGTTCTTGGATAAAATGCATAATCAATTTTGGAACTCAAGGCTGATTTTCACCCGTATTGTTCATGTTTTGGATATTTTCACTGGATATCAGTAAGAGTAGAAATGTCAAAGATTTTTGAAAAAACAAGTATGAAAGACTAAAGAAAATCTTCAGAATGTTTCCAAGGTAAAAATACTTATCAAAGTAAAACTATTACTCTTTAGTTTATGAAACATTCTCACACATATCACTCACTCAGTTTTAATACTTCTCCAGGTATTTTACATTTCAAAGTTAAAGAAACAGAATTTAAATGACTTTGCCAAGGTCCCACATCATGTATGTTACAGAGCTGAGGCTTGAACATAGCCTCCCAATGATTGAATTAAGAACCTTTTCAATAGAAATTAAATTTCCTTTTTTTTTTTTTGCAGTTTTTGGCCAGGGCTGGGTTTGAACCCACCACCTCTAGTATATGGGACTGGCGCCCTACTCCTTTGAGTCACAGGCGCTGCCCAAAATTAAATTTTTTTTAGGGGGGTAGACAGAATCTTATTCTGTTGCCCTGGGCGGTGTGCCATGATGTCATCACAGCTCACAGCAACCTCAAACTCTTGGGCTCAAGTGATCCTCTTGCCTCAACCTTCTGAGTAGCTGGGACTACAGGTGCCCACCACAAAACCCAGCTCTTTTTTAGAGACAAGTCTGGCTCTTGCTCAGGCTGGTCTGGAACTCCAGAGCTCAAGCGATCCACCCACCTTGACCTCCCAGAGTGCTGGGATTATAGGTGTGAGCCACCCATGCCCTGTCTCACAGCAAAATTTTTTTAAAACAACGAAACAAAAAACCCAGAATTGGTTAAATTATAGAGAAATAAACACTGATATATTACTGAATTATTTACCCTGAGAGTATAAATTTGTACAGCCTCTCCAGAGGGTGATTTGGCAATAGTTATCAAAAACTTATAAAACATGTATACTCCTGGATATAACAATTTTACGTGCAGGAATCTGCCTTAAGGAAATGAGAATACATGCATAAGTGCTTATGTATGAGGATGCTGAATACTACTTTATTTATAATAGTGAAAAAAAGAGAAAGAACAAAACCAAAAATAAAGAGAGTATTTAAATAACTCAAGGCACATCCATATGACCAAAGACTAGACTGGGCACAATGAAACTGGCCTACAGCACCACTTAAAATTACGCTATAGGGAATATTTAATGACTTGAGAAAATATTGATCATAGTTAAGTTTAAAAAGCAGACTATTTACTTAATTTATTTAAAAATACCTTTATGTAGCATTTATAAGACCTAGGCAGTAATCTACACACCTTACAAATATTAACTCCTTTAATCCTTACAACTCTAGAGGTAGATAATATCACAATTTATAAATAAGGAAACTGAGGCACCAAGAGTTTAAGTAACTTGCCCAAGGTAGTAGAGCTAGAGTCAAAACCAGGCTACCTCTTCAAAAAGCCCAAATTCAAAATAAAACCAAAAGGATAAAGAGGAAAAAGTGATAATATACAGTTGTCCCTCCGTATCTGTGGGGAATTGATCCAGGATCACTATCACTTCCACCCCCAGAGATAGCAAAATCTGTGAATGATCCAATTTCTTATATAGAATGGCATAGTATTTGAATATAACCTATGTTCATCCTCCTGTTTAATTTAAATCATTTCTAGATTACTTATAAAATAACTAATACGATGCCTACACATACCTTCATTCACATGCATTCAACGTAGTACTCATCCTAGCACTCGGGAGGCTGAAGTGGGTGGACTGCCTGAGCTCATGGATTGGAGACCAGACTGAGCCAGAGCGAGACCTCGCTTCTAAAAATAGCTGGACATTGTGGCAGGCACCTGTAGTCCCAGGTACTTGGGAGGCTGAGGCAAGAGGATCGCTTGAGCCCAAGAATTTGAGGTTGCTGTGAGCTATAATGCCACAGCACTCTACCAAGGGCAAGAAAGTGAGACTCTGTCTCAAAAAATAAGAAATAGTACTCAGCACAACTGCGTGTGCATACAGTTTCTAACTATGGAATTGTGGGGGGTGGGGAGGTGAGGGACAGGGTCTGACTCTACTACCCAGGATAGAAAGTAGTGGTGTGATCACAGCTCATTGCAATATCCAACTACTAGGCAAAAGCAATCCTCTTTCCTCAGGCTACCAAGTAGCTGGGACTATAGGTGGATACCATTATACTCAGGCAATATTTAAAATTTTTGTACTATCTCACTATGTTGCCCATACTTGTCTAAAATTCCTGGGCTCAAGAAATCCTCCCAACTTGGCCTCCCAAAGTGCTGGAATTAAACATCACCATCCCTGGCTATTTTCCTAAATACTTTTCTTTCTTTCTTTTCTTTTCTTTCTTTCTCTCTTTCTCTCTCTCTCTCTCTCTCCCCCTCCCCTTCCCTCCTTCCTTCCTTTCTTTTTTTTTTTTTTTTAATTGAGAAAGTATTATTTTTGTAACACTCAGTAGAGTAATATAGCATCATAGCTCACAGCAACCTCAAACTCTTGGGCTCAAGCGATCTCTTGCCTTAGTCTCTCAAGTAGCTGGGACTACAAGCACCCACCACAGTGCTGGGCTATTTTTTCTTTTCTTTTTTTTTGTTTAGCAGGCCCAGGCTGGGTTCAAACCCACCAGCCCTGGAGCATGTGGCTGGCGCCCTAACCACTGAGCTACAGGTGTCCAACCAATTTTCCTAAATACTTTCAATCCAACATTGGTTGAATCCACAGATGCAGGACCCTTGGATAGGGAGGGCTGAATGTATATAAAAATGTTATCAGGGATTATTTCTATATGGTGGGTAATAGGTTACTCTTATTTTCTTTTGTTTCTGAATTTCCTATAATAAACATTTACTTCTTTATAAGAAGAAAGTAAGTGCACTAAAAAGAAAAATCCTTCTATTCCAAACCCATTATGGAGATGGTTTATAGATCCTATCCAAGTTATCATTTATTTTTGGACTACAAATAGCGTCTGTCTACGTCTAACCTCATTTCATCCTACCTAAACCACCATTTAAAAAAACTTACTCCCGGGCTCGGTGCCTGTGGCTCAACGGGCTAAGGCGCTAGCCGCATACATCTGAGCTGGCGGGTTCGAATCCAGCCCAGGCCTGCCAAACAACAATGGTGGTTGCAACCAAAAACTGGCCGGGCATTCTGGCAGGCGCCTGTAGTCCCAGCTACTTGGGAGGCAGAGGCAGGAGACTCACTTGAGCCCAGGAATTGGAGGTTGCTGAGAGCTGTGATGCCATAGCACTCTATCCAGGGTGACAGCTTGAGGCTCTGTCTCAAAAAAAAAAAAAAACTTCACTCCCGGGGCAGTGCCTGTGGCTCAAAGAAGTAGGGTGCCAGCCCTATATACGGGAGGTGGCAGGTTCAAACCCAACCCCAGCCAAAAACTGCAAAAAAAAAAAAAAAAAAAGAAATGCTGTTGGTCCCTCCCTGGGTGGCCGCATAGCTACTACTCCTGTGTATTTGGTGACATTATTTGGGTAGTGCCTGTGGCTCAAAGGAGTAGTGTGCTGGCCCCATATACCAAAGGTGGTGGGTTCAAACCTGGTCCTGGCTAAAAACTGCAAAAAAAACTTCACTCCTTCTAAAGAACTCAAATGTTTTAGTGGCAGACAGTCTGTTTCTCTCCATCCACCTTAATGGAATTTTTTTTCTAAGTCAATTCTACAATACAACGTCATCCACTAAAGGTTACATAGAAAACATATGAAATGTCTTTTTATCTATTAATAGAAATCTATTAATACGTTCTATACATGACAGTATCTAGCATGTACTATATCTCTGATATCCTCTGAATACAATAAAGATTTATTCTGGAAACTGGAATCAAGAGACATTCCTCATTCAGGAAGAGGAATAGTTTATTTCTAAATACTAGAGTACAGAATTTTTCAACAACTCACCTTTGTAAAATATTAGATTCAATCTTAAATGAAGCACTGAACAGCAAGTGAAATGTTTTAAACAAAATCTGAGTTTTAAAAATCACAACAATCTTCTGTTTATAATGAACAAATTTTAACAGAGAAAGGTTATAAAGAAAAATAATATTTTATAACATAAGAGAATCTACCTAGGCTGGGCACGGTGGCTCACGCCTGTAATCCTAGCACTCTGAGAGGCCAAGGTGGGTGGATTGCTTTAGCTCAGGAGCTCAAGATCATCCTGAGCAAAAGCGAGACCTCGTCTCTACTAAAGATAAAAAACTGAGGTACCTTGAACCCAAGCTTTTGAGGTTGTTGTGAGCTATGATGCCAAGGCACTCTACTGGGGGCGATAAAGTGAGACTCTGTCTCAAAAAAAAAAAAAAATCAAAAGAAGGAAAAGAAAATGGAATATGAATATGAACATACGAACATAACAACTACATTAAAAATGCTTTAACAGGACTGAAGGACAGATGCCAAAATGCCAATGTTGACACTGGTTGGCTCTTAGGGGCTACTCTCCCTTAACAGAATCTTTAAATTTTCCTGAACTCCACTGCTCAGTGTGCAGTTATCCATCACAGTTCACTGTAACCTCGAATTCCTGGACTCAAGCAATCCTTCCACCTCAGCCTTCTGAGTAGCGGGGACTATAGTTACACGCCACAGTCCAATGGGCTTCACAAACTTTCTATATGTCCAAAGAGCAGCTTCTGATTCCAACCCTCCAGCCCAATGCCAACCTACCCTTCTACTAGCCTTCCCATCTCAATGATTGGTCCCACCAGGAGAACCAAACACTCAAAACCCTTGATTCTCCATGTGCCGCCCTACTTCTCTATAAAGGCATCTAGAACACATCATGCGAACTGAAAAAAAAGCTGACCACAATGACAGTAAGCATCCTAAATAAATTAACCTTACAAAGGCAAAAATATTTATTTTGGTCCTAAAAAAATCTTCAGGAACAAAAAATTATTTTGTTAAAAGAAAGAAAGCCTTTGACATATACGATTGTTTTTAAAAGAATTTATGTAGTATTATACCACTTGAGGACAATTAAACATTAATTTTACTAAGAAAAATCAATGTACAAGGAGAGACTACTGTACTACACCGAGGGAGAAGACACGCTACTTAGAAACAAACAGAAAGTGCCACCAAGTGGGAGAATAGCGCATATGCAGGAGAAGAAAATCCAAGCAAGCCAAATTTTGTTTTTTAATTTGGTTCAAACGACTTCAGGGTTCCAATAAACCACGAAAGGTTTATTTTTTATTTTTTATTTCTCCTAATATAAATGAAAACAATAATTTCATATTGTCATGAATGAAATAGCTCAAAATTTCTACCTTTCTACACTCAACAACTTTTTACCTTGTCAAGTTTTGTGTAAACATTAATTACTTATCTGGTTATGTATCACTAATTTTATACAAAACCTGACTACTGGCTCGGCGCCTATGGCTCAACGTGCTAAGGTGCCAGCCACGTACACCTGAGCTGGCAGGTTCGAATCCAGCCAGAGCCCGCCAATCAACAATGACGGCTGCAACCAAAAAATGGCCGGGCGTTGTGGTGGGTGCCTGCAGTCCCAGCTACTTGGGAGGCGGAGGCAGGAGACTGGCTTAAGCCCAGGAATTGGAGGTTGCTGTGAGCTGTGATGCCATAGCACTCTATCCAGGGTGACAGCTTGAGGCTCTGTCTCAAAAACAACAACAACAACAACAAAAAAAAACACCTGACTACTATAACAACGAAAACAAAGGCCGGCGCAGTGCCTCATCCCTGTAATCCTAGCACTCTGGGAGGCCTAGGCAGGTGGATTGCCTGAGCTCACAAGTTTGAGACCAGCCAGAGCAAGACCTCGTCTCTAAAAATAGCTAGATATTATGGCGGGTGCCTGTTGTCCCAGCTACTCCAGAGGCTGAGGCAAGAAAATTGCTTAAGCCCAAGAGTAGAGTTTGAAGTTGCTGTGAGTTATGACGCCACAGTACTCTACTGAGGGTGACAAAGTGAGACTGTCTCAAAAAAAGAAACCAATGAAAATATGGGCTTTTGTTACTTACTGTATAGATAGATGGTAGCAATTAGGTAAATTAATGATAAAATGGAGGGCAATCAAAAGTGGCATAAAGTGGTCTTTATTACCTACTTAAATACATTCAGAGTGTTCTATTCAATAAAATTAAACTAATATAAATCCCAAAGAAGAAATTAAAATCTCATTGCCAATCCTATAAGAGAATAAAATTTAGGAAAATGAAAGTACTGTAACAAATAATAGATACAAAATTATAGTACAGTATTAGTCTACCTGTTGGTATTCAGTAAGTGACTCTGAAGTCCAAGAAGGCAGGACCATGTATCTTTCACTCCAGGTACTTGATAAATATTTGTTGAATGAACAGTCTATAAGCAGAGTGCTGTGTTAGATCTTAGGCAATCAGTTTTTCATTTTCAGGGCATGGGTAGCTCCACTACCCATCCAAAACCCATGTGTATCTTTTTTTTTTTTTTTGTAGTTTTTGCATATGGGGCCTTGGGGCCAGCACCCCACTCCTTTGAGCCACAGGCACTGCCCCCCATGTGTATCTTTTGTCTATCCGCTGGTGAACCGCGCAGCCTTATTAGCTGTGGCAGATTAAAGAAGTGAAGAAGGCCCTGGGACAAGATAGATAAAATAAATTCCTGTTCCCACGACATTGGGAAACAGAAGTTGACTAAAGATATTCCCTTATTCTATCAAAACACCAATGCTTCTGAAGGGAAATCTGTCCCTAGGTGAGATTATGCAGCTACTGAACAGACTCATCAAACTATCACATGCCACACTTGGCGCCTGACGCCTCAGAAGGACCGAGGACAGCTGGGCGGCAGCACATGTTCCTCTCACTGGGAGACTCTGCAGTTGTTCATGCGGGTGGCAGCTCACCCAGCTGTCCGGAAGCTGCTTGAACTCCCTAGACAATGCAGCACAGGCTCAAGGATGAGAACCACCGTACAACAAGGTGCAGAGGCTGCCCTGACTTAAGAGCTTCATGCTCCACAAAAACCACTATCTGTAATAACCACCCCACGGGCATTGCTTCAGGATTTCCATTCCCACAAGGTCATGCCAGTTCTAGGACTGGCAGCACTCAAGGAAGCCCAAACATAGTTAACCAAGCATTTATAATTCCTCTCCATCCAGATGCAGCCATAAAAGTGACCAATTGGAGGTCACTTTTATCCAGCAATCCAGTTGATAGGATCTTATCTGGTTTCCAGGGCAACAATGCTATTTATTTGAAGGTCATATTTTTTAACCCTTAATTTGTGAAATTAAATTGTACGCTCTGCTCTCTAAAATCACTCAAGCCCTATCTTCAGCAGCATTTCAGACAAGAGTTTTCAGCTGACGACACCTTCCCCATTTGGTTTTTCCAAGCATCTCACACTAACATGGACAAAGCAGAACTCTTGAAAAACCCTTCGAAATCTGCTTCCCCGCTCCAGCTTGCCTTCTCAGTAACTGTACTACCAGTAGCTCAGGCCAAAAATCTTTAATTCCATCTTTGACTCCTTTTTCTTTTCAAATCCAATCCAATAGCAAATCCTGTTGACTCCATTTTACTTGAAAATAGATCCCTTTGGTAATCGGATTGCTCAGTGATCACCTCTTCCTGAGACACACCTGGCATCATGTCCTTTCCTTAAGCACGGCTAGAATGACTGACTTGCTTCTAAATTTATTTAGACAGCAGAAGTATGGGACATCACCTCTGAAATTAGGTTTAAAAAGGCTTCCACCTTGAGTGTTCTCTTTCACTCCTTCTCAGATCTCCTGCTCGGGAGAACCAGCTGCAAAGTCATGAGGTGGCCCTGAGCAGAGGCTCGTGTGAATGAGTTTGGAAGCAAACCTTCAGCGGGTCTGCCTTTAGCCACGTGAGAAAGCTTGACAGTGAATCCTTCCCAAGTCAAGCCTTGAGATGACTGCAGCCCTAGACAACAACGGCACTGTAGCCTGCCAGAGGCACCCAGCTAAACTGCACTCAGAATGCCGACCCATTGGAACTTGAGACAAAGCTAAGCTAAGTTTAGGATAACTTGTCACGCAGTAATGGGTAACTAGCACAATCTCGAATCTCATAACCTATATCACCAGCACACTCGTCCAGCCTCCATCATCTCCTGCCTGGGCTTCCTAAGGGATCAGACTGCTGGCCTTGCCTCCTTCCTCTGTTCTTCATAGCAACCAGAGCTGCTTTAAAAATGTAAATCATGGGCTGCGCCGGTGGCCCAGTGAGTAGTAACCCCATAGACCGAGGGTGGTGGGTTCAAACCCGGGCCCCGGCCAAACTGCAATAAAAAAATAGCCGGGCGTTGTGAAGGGCGCCTGTAGTCCCACCTACTAGGGAGGCTGAGGCAAGAGAATCGCCTGTATCCAGGAGTTGGAGGTTGCTGTGAGCTATGTGACGCCACAGCACTCTACCAAGGGGGACAAAGTGAGACTCATCTCTAAATAAATAAAAATGCAAATCAGGCTGGGCGCAATGGCTCATGCCTGTACTCCTGGTACTCTGGAAGATTGAGGGGGGAGGATCACTTGAGGCCTATGAAACATGTAAGACCCCGTCTCTACAAAAAAAAAAAATAAAAAGAAGAAAAAGAAAGAAAATTAGCTGGGCATGTGGTGGCATACGTCTATAGTACTAATTAAATGTCTCGCAAACCAGCATGAAGAGGGAGAGTTGACCTGAGTGGAAGTGGTGGGACACAGAGAAATAAAGCCAAGGAAGACGGGAGACGGGAGACAGGTCGGCACCAGGGAGGACTGACAGAGCCGATGGCTGCACCTGAATCGTGGAAACAGCTTTATTCATACAGTATCTTAACAAGCTTACATAAATCTTAGCACATGAGCTAGAGATCAACCTTAAAGAGGAAAAACTGTGTGCTTCCTGATAACAAGGAAAGTATGCGTGGGCTAAGTGACTTTTGGCAGGTGGAAAGAATGTTGTTAAAGGAAGAGAAGTGCTTGGGGGTCGCTCCCTGAGCATTTCCCAGGCTGGGAGGGCCCTGCCGCCCCACCTGCTCCCCACAACTTGGGAGGCTGAGGTGGCAGGATCACTTGAGCGGAGGAGTTTGTGGTGTCATGATTTATGAAAATACAAGTGTACTCTAGCCCAGGACAGAGCAAGACCTTGTCTCCGACAGAATAGGTGGC
This sequence comes from Arctocebus calabarensis, assembly GCA_963573935.1. Classification (NCBI taxonomy): domain Eukaryota; kingdom Metazoa; phylum Chordata; class Mammalia; order Primates; family Lorisidae; genus Arctocebus; species Arctocebus calabarensis. Next base: position 9,401 of record CAUYON010199167.1, read on the forward strand.
ACCTGCAGCTCAGGGGGTAGGAGGCCGGCAGGTTTGAACCCTTTGTGTGCTAAAACAACAATGACAACTGCAACAACAACAAAATAGCCAGGCGTTGTGGCGGGCGCCTGTAGTCCCAGCTACTTGGGAGGCTGAGGCAACAGAATCGCTTAAGCCCAAGAGTTGGACGTTGCTATGAGCTGTGACGCCACAGCTCTCTACCCAGGGCGACAGCTTGAGACTCTGTCTCAGGAAAAAAAAAAAAGAATAAATTAAAAGATGTAAATTAGAATCCAAAAGCCTTAAGTGAGGCCCGAAGAAGACAGGTATCTGTGCTTGGCATGGGGACCCAGGGACAGGGTGATACTGGGGTAGCCCAGCGAAGTGTATCAGCACCTGCATGGGGAAAGGAGGGTGTCTATACAGGGAAGGTGAGGGTAGCAGCCTGGTGTAGGGTGCTAGAGCCATGATGGGCTCACAAAGAAGTCCAGTGGGGGAGTGAGATGGCATCAATGAGTACTTAGTTATATACCGTGGACCTAATCAAATAAGTATCTATATTCAAGAAAATGGAAAAGGAGAAAACTTGAGGGTAACCTGTGATGTTATACTGAAATGAGTTGTGTTTCTGTAGACACAAAAAATCATTCCATATGGATGGGCACCTGTAGCTCAATGGTTAGAGTGCAGGCCCTGTGCATCAGGGGTGGCAGGTTCAAACCCAGCCCGGGCCTGCTAAACAAACAAAAAAACATATTCCCTAGCCTGTCTACTGGGAACACTGACACCCCAATAACAATGAGCATGCCTTGTATACATATCTTAATTTCTTTTTTTGTATAGAAAGAGTTTTACTTTATCACCCTCGGTAGAGTGCTGTGGCATCACACAGCTCACAGCAACCTCCATCTCCTGGGCTTAGGTGATTCTCTTGCCTCAGCCTCCTGAGTAGCTGGGACTACAGGCACCTGTCACAAAGCCCAGCTATTTTTTTGTTGCTTTTTCGGCCAGGGCTGGGTTTGAATCCGCCACCTTTGGTATATTGGGCCAGCACCCTACCCATTAAGCCACAGGTGCTGCCCCACATCTTAATTTCTAAGTATCCTAATAAGCAAACAAACACAGGGCTCCTGGCAATTTCCAAGGCTAGGTCAGGGAAACTGTAAGACAAACCTGGAACATCTTACAAGAGAAAGAAAGGTGTTCCAAGGACAATGGCAACGTTTCAAAAGGACCCCAAATGCTAATATTCAAACTATATAAGAAACTCAAAAACCTCAGTAGCAAGAAAACAAAGAACCCAATTTAAAAAGGGACAGTAATCTAAGCTACCCAGGAGGCTCAATCAGGAGGACGGATCTCCGGAGCCCAGGAGTTCAAGGCTACAGTAAGCTATGGCCACACTGCTATACTCCAGCCTCACAGAGCAAGACCCCATCTCTTAAAAAAAAAAAAAAAAAAGGCAGCTGTGCCTGTGGTTCAGTGAGTAGGACGCTGGCCCATATACCAGAGGGTGGCAGGTTCGAACCTGGCCCCAGCCAAACTGCAACAAAAAAATAGCCGGGCGTTGTGGCAAGCGCCTGTAGTCCTAGCAACTTGGGAGGCTGAGACAAAAGAACTGCCTAAGCCCAAGAGCTGGAGGTTGCTGTGAGCTGTGATGCCACAGTACTCTACTGAGGGCAACAAAGTGAGACTCTGTCTCTAAAAAAAAGGGCAAAGGACCTAATTAGATATTTAGATCTTTCTCAAAAGAAGACATACAAATGGCCAACAAATATATGAAAAAAATGCTCATCATCACAGATGATCAGAAAAATGTAAATTAAAACCACAATGAGAAATCACCTCACGCTAAAATGGCTATTATCTAAAATACAAAGATAATTGTTGGTAAAGGTATGAAGAAAAGGGAACCCTGTGTACTGTTGGTGGGAATGTAAATTAATACAACCATTTTGGAAAACAGTCCGAGGATCTTCAGAAAACTAAAAACAGAATTACCATATGATCCGCCCATCCCATTTCTGAGTGTATATCCAGAGTAAGTGAAGTCACAAGGCAGGAGATCTACATGCCAGGTGCATTACAGCACTATTCACAGTAGCCAAGACGTGGAAGCAAGCTAGGTGTCCACCACTGGAGGAACAGATGAAGAAAATGGTGGAATACTTTTTAGTTTTAAAAAAGAGGAAAATTCTGTCACTTGCAACAGCAGCCCATAATTCTAGAAGACATTAGACTAAGTGAAATGAGCCACACATGTAAAGATAAATACTGTCTGATCTCACTGATGTATTAAATCTAAAAATGTTGAGCAGGCTTGGTGCCAGGGCTGGCGGGTTCGAATCCAGCCTGGGCCCGCCAAACAACGATGGCTGCAACAAAAAATAGCCGGGCATTGTGTTGGGCGTCCTAAGTCCCAGCTACTTGGTAGGCAGAGGCAGGAGAATCACTTGAACCCAGGAATTGGACGTTGCTGTGAGCTGTGATGTCACAGCACTCTACCAAGGCGACAGCTTGAGGCTCTGTCTCAAAAAAACAAAATAAAATAAAATAAATAAAAAATAAAAATGTTGAGCAGAGAATAGAATGGTGGTTAGCAGAAGCTGAAGGAGGTGAGGATGGGAGAAGAGGAGATATTGATCAAAGTGTACAAAATTTCATGTAAGACAGGAGGAATAAGCTTAGTGATCGATTGCACAGAACACTGACTATGAGAATAATAATGTGCTGTTATTTTAAAATTGCTGACCAAGGCTCGGTGTCTGTGGCTCAATGGGCTAAGGCGCCAGCCACGTACACCTGAACTGGCGGGTTCGAATCCAGCCTGGGCCTGCCAAACAACAATGACGGCTGCAACCAAAAAATGGCCAGGTGTTGTAGCAGGCGCCTATAGTCCCAGCTACTTGGGAGGCAGAGGCAAGAGACTCGCTAGAGCCCAGGAATTGGAGGTTGCTGTGAGCTGTGATGCCACAGCGCTCTATCCAGGGTGACAGCTTGAGGTTCTGTCTCCAAAAAAAAAATTGCTGACCAAGTGTAGTGGCTCACACCTATAATCCTAGCACTCTGGGAGGCCACTTGAGCTCGGGAGTTTGAGACTAGCCAGAGCAAGAGTGAGAAGTCTTCACACACACACAAAAAAGACCCAGGCATGGTGGCACATGTCTGTAGTCCCAGCTACTTGGCAGGCTGATGCAGCAGGATCACTTGAGCCCAGGAGTTTGAGGTTGTACTGAGCTATGTTGATACCACTGCACTCTACCCCAAGCAACAGAGTAAGACCTTTTCTCTCTCTCTCTCACACACACACACGCACACACACACACAGTCAGGCACAGTGGCTCGCGCCTTTTAAGTAACAACAGCACTCTGGGAGGCCAAGGCAGGTGGATTGCCTGAGCTCAGGATTTCAAGATCAGCCTGAGCAAGAGTAAGACCATGTCTCTTTTAAAAAAAAAAAAAAAGCTGGTGGTTGTAGCAGGGGTGCCTGTAGTTCCAGCTGCTTGGGAGGCTGAGGCAAGAAGATTGCCTAAGCCCAAGAGTTTGAGGTTGCTGTGAGTTATGATGCCATAGCACTCTACCCAGGGCAACAGAGAGAGACTCTCAACAAAAAAACACATAAATATATAATATTGTTTGTGAATTAAAAATAAAATTTAATAAGGCATGAAAATGATGCTTAGCTAAAAAAGAAAAATTATTTTATTTATTTATTTTTGAGACAGAGTCTCACTTTGTCACCCTTGGTAAAGTGCTGTGGCTTCACAGCTCACAGCAACCTCAAACTCTTAGACTTAAGCGATTCTCTTGCCTCAGCCTCCCAAGTAGCTAGGACTACAGGCCCCCACCACAATATCTGGCTATTTTTTGTAGCAGGTGTCGTTGTTTAGCTGGTTTGAACCCACCAGCCTTGGTGTATGTGGCTGGCACTGTCACCTTGGTATATTTGGCGCCAAGCCAAAAAAAGAAAAAGTAAAAAAGTAAAAAGACCAAAACTCTAACTTCTTCCAAAGGACCCCAAATGTAGACTTAATGGGTTTTGACTAGTCAAATTGAGCTCAATTTCAACAATGAAAAAATCATTTTTTTTTTTAATGGCAGTTTCCGAAAGAACCATTTTTTAGCAATGCATTGTAATCCACTGACTAAATGCATCAAGAAGGTCTCGGTGCCTGTAGTTCAAGCAGCTAAGGCGCCACATACACCAGAGCTGGTGGGTTCAAATCCAGCCCAGGCCTGCCAAACAATGACAACTACAAACAAAAAATAGCTGGGTGTTGTGGCGTGTGCCTGTAGTCCCAGCTACTTGGGAGGCTGAGGTAAGAGAATCACTTAAGCCCAGGAGTTGGAGGTTGCTGTGAGTTGTGATGCCACAGCACTCTACTCAGGGTGACAGCTTGAGGCTCCGTCGAAAAAAAAGAAAAGAAAGAAATACTAGTTAGGGCTTGGCGCCTGTGGCTCAGTGGTTAGGGCACCAGTCACATGCACTGGGGCTGGTAGGTTTGAACCTGGTCAGGGTCTGCTAAACAATGACAACAATAACAAAAATAAATAAATAAATAAATGCAACAAGAAAACACAGCATTGCTTTTGTGACGTTACTGCAAAAGATGCATAGCTGAATCCACCCACATCAGAGGCCATTCTACAACATAATTGTCATGTAATTTTCAAAAGTATCAAGGTCACAAAGATCAAGGAAAAGGTGAAGAACCAATCCTGCGTGAAGGAGACCAAAAAAAACGAGATCTACATTGAATGTGTGTTAAGATCTTGCTTCAGAAAGCAAGGTTAAGATAACTGATGAAATTAGAATGAGAAGGAATATTAGACAGCAGTGGCTGAATGAGTTCAGAGCATGCCTCTGAAAAATATGCTGGTCTGGCATACTACTCTGAGTGAAAAGCACTTAAAAAATAGCAGGCGTGAGAAAAACACTGAGCTTCTTTCTTAAAAGTAGAAGATAAAAGATGTCCTCCTGTACCAGAAGGGAAGTATCATTATTCACCAAGGACGGGAAGTTGAAGTCAAGGGAAATCTACACAAACTTTTTAAATTAATCCTTACCTTCTCAGTCACTTCTCTACCCAATTAACTACCCTAGCTCTAGTCCCTTTGCCTTGTTACATTTTCACAATGCTCTACTCTTTATCCAATTCAGTACAGGAATACAGATGTGCAACACGGTGTCCTTGGGTCTTCATTTCCTTATGAGGGCCCCTGTGCCATGTAAAACATTTAATAAAGAAATGTACATGCTTTTCTCCTATCTTAGGTGAATTTAATTCTCAGGTCCAGTCAAAAAGCCCTAAAAGGACAGAGGTAAAATTTTGCCTCCCCTACGTAGTATATCATTGTGAATTTCTTGATGTCAATGGTTATCTTGTGGTTGTTTACAAAAATTTCCTTGTTCATAGGAATTGCACACTGAAGTATTTAGAAGTGATGGGAATCATTTTGGCAATTCACTTTGAAATCAATCAAATAATTATAATTATTCTGAAAGTTCAGGATTGTTCCAAATGTTAAAAAAACCATAAATCACATCACATTTACTTTACCTTCCAGTAACTTCCAAAGAAATTTAGGAAGCCCTACTATGAAGATAATCTATAGCTTTCATATGAAGGCTAAAACCCAGTTATAGCACAAGAAATGGGGAAAGGGGCAAGGGAGGGCAGGGGAGGAGTGAGAATGGGTGGAGGGAGGGTGATTGGTGGGATCACACTTATGATGCATCTTAGAAGGGTACAAGAGAAAATTACTAAGTGTAGAATATAAATGTCTTCATATAGTGATTAAAAGGCCATGAAGGCTATGTTAAAATAGTTCAATGAAAATATTTCAGATTGTATATGAAGTTAGCATATTGTGCCCCATGATTGCACCAATGTACACAATTATGATTTAATTAAAAAAAAAAAAAAAAAGAAAAGAAAAGAAAGAAAAAAGAAATTTAGGAAAAAAGCCAAAATGTTTACCATGGCTTACAAGACTCTTTCAAGATCTGGGCCCTAGCTATTTGTCCTACCTCATTTCTTAACACCTTCACCTTACTCATTCTGTTCCAGCCTAACTGGCCACTGCTGTTCTCAGAACAGACTAAGCTTGTGGTTCCCTCTGCATGGAACTTTTTCTCTCTTCTAGGTTTTTCCTCAGATGTCACATCCTCCAAGAAGCCTTCCCTACCTCTTGACCTTCTCATTGCTCTCTACCCCCTTACAAATCCTAGCTTCGTGTTATATTTCTTGCATTTATGCTACCCCAAATATATAACATTTATGTTTTTTGCCTCCCCTACAAAAGCAAGGACCTAGTTTTATTCAGCTTTGGATCCCCTGTGCCTACAATGGTCTCTGGCACCTGGTAGGTACTCAAAACATAGTTACTTGAATGAAGAAAGATGATAAGCCGTTATTCTCTATTCTACATATACACAGTACCTAGCTCTCTAATTTTTTTTTTTTTTTTTTGAGACAGAGCCTCAAGCTGTCGCCCTGGTTTACAGTACTGTGGCGTCACAGCTCACAGTAACCTCCAACTCCTGGGCTTAAGCAATTCTCTTGCCTCAGCCTCCCAAATGGCTGGGACTATAGGCGCCTGCCACAACGCCCAGCTATTTTTTGGTTGTAGTTACCATTGTTGTTTGGCAGGCCCAGGCTGGATTTGAACCTGCCAGCTCTGGTGTAAGTGGCTGGCACCTTAACCGCTTGAGCTACAGGCACCGAGCTACTAGCTCTTAATTAAAGGTAAACCAACCCAATTTCAAATTTAGTCATGGATCAAAGGTAAGAAAACATAGATTTAGAATCTACAATGTATTATGTTCAGGAAAGGAGGTTTGAGAAACAGATAGCTGGGCTTGTCCGACATCATTCCTCCCCACTAAGACTCCTGACAAGCCTGCAAGCTTCCCGTACTAACAAGGGTCATCAGTGGAACTCAGTTTCTAGGTGGCTCTTCTCCACAAATGCAGTTTTGTATCCTCAACTGCCCTCATGCACCCACTGGAGAGATGTGATCTTCTACAGCTCTCAGTGTCTTTTTCATGTGATTTCAAATCATTTAAAAGTATCTGTTTGGCTGAATAGTACTTGTATCTTTTCATGTTTTCACTATTTTATAATTTTTAAACATATTTCATCTCACATAATTTAAATCAGCTCCCCTCACTCCTCATCTCCCAAAATGTGGACCCTGAGCACCAATGTTAAAAGAGCGTTTGGAAGGAGACAGAGGCCAACATGAACAAGATCGCCCACATGCCTTCCATATCCTCCCAGGCCCACTCTGCCCAAGAAACAATCAATCAAACAAGAACTAGAACAGCTCAGCTCTTAAAACATACATTCTACTTTAAGACCTTGGACTCAAATAGGCAGTCCCCCTAATACACAAAATGCCTTTTCAGAAAAGGCTGACAGTTTTGTTTTGTTTTGTTTTTGTAGAGACAGAGTCTCACTTTATCACCCTCGGTAGAGTGCTGTGGAGTCATACAACTCACAGAAATCTCCAACTCCTGGGCTTAGGCGATTCTCTTGCCTCAGCCTCCCAAGTAGCTGGGACTACAAGTGCCTGCCACAATGCCCAGCTATTTTTCTGTTTTGCAGTTCAGCCGAGGCTGGGTTTGAACCCGCCACCTTCGTTATATGGGGCCGGCGCCCTACTTGATGAGTCACAGGCGCCATCCAAGGCTGACAGTTTTAAACCTATAATCTCAGGTCCTCAGACCTTAGAAGAACCACAGTTTTTTGTGGTTTGTTTTTTTTTTTTTTTATAGAGACAGAGTCTCACTTTATCACCCTCAGTAGAGTGCTGCCAAGGTGTCACAGCTCACAGCAACTTCCAACTCTTGGGCTTAAGCGATTCTCTTGCCTCAACCTCTCGTGTAGCTGGGACTACAGGTGCCCACCACAATGCCCGGCTATCAGATTTTTTTATTTCCCATTAAAAAGAGCACAAAGTAGGGCAGTGCCTGTGGCTCAGTGAGTAGGGCACTGGCCCCATATACCAAGAGCGGCGGGTTCAAACCCGGCCCTGGCCAAACTGCAACAAAAAATATCTGGGCATTGTGGTGGGCGCCTGTAGGCCCAGCTTACTGGGGAGGCTGAGGCAAGCGAATCACCTAAGCCCAGGAGTTGGAGGTTGCTGTGAGCTGTGATGCCACAGCACTCTACCGAGGGTGACAAAGTGAGACACTGTCTTTACCCCAAAAAAAAAAAAAAAAAAAGAGCACAAAGTCAAGCCCCAAATGTAGCAGAAGAAAGCTCCTAATCACTGCTACTAAGCTAAGAACAAATGAGTTTCCTATAAAAAACATCACCCATTTTTATGGGCTTCACAGCACATCAGTGAAGTAGAGCAGAAGCTGAAAACTGGAGATAGGTAAGCATAACATATACAGTAAAGACATGTTTTGCTTAGCTCACACAGCATTTTTTTTTTCAAAATACAGTACAAGTATCATATATAACTTAAATAAAAATTTTACAATCATTTCTTCAGTGGCATTATCCACATTTTAAAATGTTCTGGGCCACACCTGGCAAGTGACTACCCTATTGGATAACACAGATATAGAACCTCTCCATCACTGTGGAAAGTTCTATTGGATAATGCTGTATTTAAATTGTCAAATACTTTTAATTGTCAAAATTTTTTAAATTAATAAAAACAAGAACTCTCACAAAGAAATACAGATTTTCATCTTCTTTTGAAAAAGCCTGGCTTGGCACCTATGGCTCAACCAGCTAAGGTGCCAACCATGTACACCTGAGCTGGCGGGTTTGAATCCAGCCCGGGCCCGCCAAACAACAATGATGGCTGCAACCAAAAAATAGCCGGGAGTTATGGTGGATGCCTGTAGTCCCAGCTACTTGGGAGTCGGAAGCAGGATACTCACTTGAG
>CAUYON010199168.1:0-10976 GCA_963573935.1 Arctocebus calabarensis
GGAGTTCCAACTTGCAAGTAGAGAATATATACAGTTTTATACAGCTTTATGCCTGGCAGGAGAGTGCCGCAGCACAGGGGAAGGAGGTCCAGTTTTTAGAGGGTCTCTCCCGTGGGGTAGAGTGGGAGGACATCTGAACTCTGCTTGCTTGTTTGTATGGAGGTATGGAGTATACTGCGAGCTGTTCTCTTGGGGTAGGGACTCCTGTCTGCTTGGTGATGTGCTCCGTACCTTTTATTTGTATCCTTGGGGTCTCAGGTCACTCCAGCATGTGCGTGTGTGTTCCTCGACCTTGTCTCTTGGCTCAGCTCCAAACCGTTGGCTTTCTCGCTTAATTTCTGTCCTTTAACTCTCCTTCTGGACAGGAGCATCTGCAGAAAGCTGGCTACAGATCGCCATCTTGGCTCCTCCACAGAATTATTATTTCTAGATCCACAATAAGAGACTTAAGCCTAAAGCATGAAACTGTAAGAATTCTAGAAGAAAATGCTGGGAAAACTCTTATAAATATCAGCTGAGGCTAATAGCTTATGAAGTAATCTCCAAAGTCAATCATACAGCAATTACAAAAATTAACAAAAGGGATCTGATTTAAAAACTTCTGCACAGCCAAGGAAACAATCAATAGAGTGAACATACAACCTACAGAATGGAAGAAAATATTTGCATGCCATCCATTGTACCACAAGGACTGATAACCAGAATCTATAAAGAACTCAAGAAAATCATCAAGAAAATGATCAAATAACCCCATTAAAAAGTGGGCAAAAATCACATCATAATAAAGATATATGTACCCGAATGGAATTTGGTTTTGATAAACATGAAATCAGTCTAAAACTGTGAAACTTATATTGAAAAATCTCTGCCTCAATCAAAGTAAGAAGTTGCCCCCAAATTTTCCAGAGAATACTAGAAAAAAAAAAGTCCATTTTATGAGAGGTGCATATTAATCACAGTGATAGAGTGGCAGTTTTCCAGTCAACATTCTTTCTCCTTACAATAGCACCCCAAAGGTGTTGAAATAGCAATGTGCCTAGGAAGGAGACATGGTCTTCTAGCGCCTCGGTCCAAGTACAGATTGTTGCGCTAGGATCCTCCAAGGACTGTTAAAAGAGGGCTGACTTAGCCTGACTTGTGTTACTTCCTACCTACGCTGTAGAAAGTAATCATAAAGTCAGGACTAGAACTTTTGAAGTCCTTTTCAGAGCCTGAAGATACGATGTATCATTATCTGTCTAGTTTTAAATCTTCCCTTTACTCTTTTTAAACAACATGAATGTACTGTCTTTTTCCCTCTTCCCCTTGCTCTTCCCTTCCTTTTTTATCATGTCTAACATATGTGTGTGCATATATATGCGTGTATACAATAAGCATTGTAAAAGTGATTTGTTTTCCTCTTGTAACCAGAAATCCATGGTTGTGGCCTGAAGATATCTCCAGTGCTTCAGACAGAATGGACTATGGTGTCTGAGTCTTTGCAACGTGACTTCTATCCTCCAGTGTAATACGGCATCTACATTCTAAGCATCATAAAAATATTTCAAAAGATAAAAGGGAGGGCCTAAGGTAAAGGGAAATCACAGCTGAGTGTCCCTTTTAATCTAGGAATAAACAGCTCTCCTGTGAGCTCTGCTTTAAAACATCTTATTGGCCAGCAAAGTGTCACTTAGCCAACATCTAAATGGGCATCACCTGGGGGAAAGCAAGTGTTCAGCTGGGCACATTACTAAACTAGAAATGGGTTTCAAAGGGTTTAAAAAAAGAAAAAGAGGTGGGCAGAATGAAATTGAGTGGGCCCAGCTCTGTTATAGTCTATATCCTCTGCCTCAATATCTGATTTTCACTTAATTTTATGCAGCAAGCCAAAGTGATTGAAATATTTAATATTTAGCTAAAATTAGACAAATGGATAGCAATGTCAAAACTGGAAAAAAAAGTCATGGAATTTCATTAATGGCTTTAATTATTGTTATGTACAGACCATTTGGCAAGACTTTTAAAGAAATTACATTAGTGTGCATGGCAGCATTCAGATTGTTATATTTATTTAGCATTAAATGAACATTCTGCCTCAATTTATTAAAAGAAAACTAGGATAACTTTTCTAACTTCCCAGTGAAATCTTTTGAATATTATTATATTCTTAACCCAATGTCTTTGTTATATTTCTCTCGGCATTTAGTCATTTTGTTACATCTTACAGCAGCAATAATTCTCTATTCCATAAAAAAAAAGAGAGAGAGAGAGAGATTTTACAAGCAGGACAAACGGTTCCATAAATTAAGAGGAATACCAGCCCATGCTGAAATAATGCATTTCTTTCTTATTTATACCTTTGTGATGTATTTGTTTTGGAATCACAGTCTCATTTCTTTCTTAAATTTACAGCTTTTTTTTATGGGTTAAAAAAATCTGGTGACAAACTGGTTGACACCTAGAATATCAAGAAGCAAGGCATTTATAAGGAAAATGCATATTTCAGAAATGAATGTTTTCTCAAAACATGTATCTTATCCTAACATATTCCTGAATATATTTAGTAAAATAAAATTTTTCTCCCAACACAGTTTTGAGTAATAGTGTGTGTATAAATTGCCATGTAGTTGAGAATTTTTATTGTTTTTCTAGACCTAATAATCTCATTGCCATAATACATTCTTTCCATTTCAGAAAAAAAGTCTTCTAATATTAATCTAATTCTATTCCTGACAATTGCTGAAGGAAACTGATTTGTAGAAACAATAGTCTAGCCAAAACAACTGACACTTTGCGTTTCAACAAACTTTACATATTTTATAAGATTACATATTTTTTCATGTGTTAAAATGAGGCAGCTGTATCAGAATGGTGAAGCACTTTCATATTTTCATACTAAAATTATGTAATTATTAATAGAGTATGGAATGGAGCTCAAGTGCATTCCACAAGCTAGAGACTTGAATAAGCCATGTAAAAACTGGAATAATATTTGTGGAAGTAAAATATTTAGGATTTATTTCCCTTTTGCATAAGTACCTGTTAAATATCAAGAAAAACATATCAAAGTCCAAATGTTACCCAATATTTTCAGAACATATGTGGCTTAAGAACTTTAAGATTATGAAGTATTTCTCTCACAGTATTCTAAGAAAACCCTCTTGGCAAAAGCCAATACTAGTTTATATTTTTGTAGATGTATAATTAATATCTCTGAACTTGTATAGTTTCTTTGCAAATGGATAAGACTTCATTCATAAATATGCATTAAGCAACTACTATATGCCAGGACCTGTGCTTATTGAAAAAGTTTTTCAATCCTAAAAATAAAAAATCCAGGTTTGCAGGAAGAAAAATATAAAGTTAAAATTAGTTATGCATTTATTTCATATGACTTTTTCAAAATAAAATCTTTACTGTTTTGTGTCTATTCCAATTTCAGATTAAATGCAGAATTCATATTATAGAGAAGACTTAGAAAAATCATTCCACTATTAGAGAATCATGAGTTCTCCTCCATTTCTTCATTCAACAAGTATTGCTAAAAGTCTATGAGAAACATCTAATTGATCAAGCAGACACATCAATAAAAAGACATATGCTATTGGCCTCAAGCTTTCAAAATTTAGCAGTTACAAAAAGTAATGACAGTACAGAGCAAAATGGGAGGTAGAATTTTGTTTCTTACAGATGTTCAGTAGGGAAGAGGAGCAGAAAGAATAAATGTTGTCTCTGGGTCTTCAGAAAAGTGCGTTCCCTATTTAATGTTCATGACAGACTTGCAAAGCATGCTTTCTTATTCCCATTTTATTGCTGAGGAAAAGCGAAGAGATTCAATCATTTGCAAGGTCTCTGTTGAATTATGTCTAGACAGACACCTGGGGCAGAAAAGTATTCCCATTGCCCTGTGCCCTCCCGCTCTACCGTCGCCCTGAGAGTGACCTACCTTGACCATAAAGTATCTGCCAGGAAAACACTTGTTGAGTTATGTCATTTGAATTTGGGGGTGTCTGTTTACAGTACCTATGATATTCTTAATCAAAGCCATTGTGGGTAAAAAATAATAAGTATAAAGGTTTAAGTATAACATGTGAGGAGTATGTTTTGCATAGAGAATCATCTGTGTTGGATGGCAATGGGGGATCAGATAGGGAAGACCAGTTGGGCCTATGTTGTGTATCCTTAAATGCCAGGTGAAAACCAATTGTCCTCAGTTCCTTACATGTAATTCAGGATGAAGGAGCAGGCTCAATCTCATTATATGAAGATTAGTCGCCAGCAAGTATGCATAGAATAAAAATGGTTTCTAATCTAATGAAACCAACATTTTCAATGTTATCCAACATTTTCAAGCTGCACTCTGTATTTAATGGATTTAAACAGTTCTTTTCTAAAATGCTTTTTATTAAATACATGAAATGAGATAAGCTGAAGATGAGCATTTTTGGAATAGTTAAATATGACAGCTATAATTTATTGGAAACCTACGATATGGCAATAATATTGGCAATATAAATATTTTATACTAACCCAGACACAATAGCTATTCAACTAATAGATACTTGAAGAATTACCAAAAGCTATTTTTTGTGAAAACATTGTTTTACTAGAAATAAAAACAGAAAAAAATAGTGTCCAGTAGTTTGTAGCAGTTGCAAATTATCAGTGCAGATAAGTGAAAATATAAATAGGAGGAGCTATGGATGAGACATTTTTGAAACTCAAATAGAAAGTGCACACCCAGGAAATCTGAAAAAAAAAAGGTAGGTCTTTGCAGTATGTCTAACCTCACATGAGTCTCCATATGCTGTAATTATAAACAGAGTGATCATCTGTTGAATGATGGGGAAAAAAAGGAAAAAGGGAAAATAAAGTTCTCACCAGATCTTTGGAGAAGCTATAAAAGGGACTAAAATGTATCTTTGGAAAAAAGGCATTAGCAGAGCTAGTAAAAGTAGAACATGGTGCAATGTGTAAAATGCATTTCCATTAACCCTAGCAATTTCCCTGCACAAATAATTGAACTATACATAGAGTGTCTTTGCATATTTAAACTTCTAGACATGCTAGATACTGTTTGAAGACCTCATCAACTATACATGATCCAAAAGTATAATATCATTGTCAAAATAGAGACAGCCTAATTTACAAAGTATATTTATATATATTTTTTTAGTATCCCAGATTTGGTTTGAAATTAGGAAAATGAACTATGAAATCCATTCTTTAAAAGTTTAATTTGTAGATTTGTCTAAATTTGATCCTAAGAAATCTTGGAAACAAAAGCAATTAAGTCAGTTTCAAAGAACAAAATACACATTGAATTGCTGTACTATCAACTTCTCTCCTGTAGCTTCGTGATATAACTAGAAAATTAAAGTGTCCAAGATGTCCTGGCATAACAAAACACTTTCAACTTGATTTGAGTTAAATAAACATTTCATCAGGTGAAGTATGTTATTCATTATATCTTTAAAGGCAGCCTAGGAAAGTCACTTTAATATCAACATGAGCAGTGCTAGAGTAGAGTGTTTGAACTAGAGTTTCTCAACCTTGGCACCAGAAACATGTTGGAGCTATCTTTGATTTCTACTGCTCCAAATTACACAATCCGGTGATTTCACAGCTATTTCTTAGTTCCCAATTCTGTAAATCAGAAATTCAAGATGGCGTGGTTGGGATCTCTGCTCTTGCTTGGATTTCATCCTCTTCGGGAGACTCAGGGTCTTTTCTCACATTCCTGTTATAGGCAGAATTCATTTTCTTGTGGTCATGAAATTGAAGTCTCTACTAAGTAATAAATTTCCTTGTTGGATGTCAGCCAGAAACTGCTCTTGGCTCCTAAAGGCCACTTTCAGGTCCATAATCAATGGTTACATTTCCCCAACAACCCTCTCTCACTCTGAATCTCCGATATCTTCCTCATCAGAAGAAAATTCTCTGCTTTTAAGGGGCTCATACCTGATTATCTTCCTACCTTAAATTCAACTGTGCTGCACACCAATGTGGTTAGAATCTCATCACAGTCACGATTCAGGGATTACGCAGAGTGTGTACACTGGGAGGGCATGGAACCTTCAGAGCCATTTTAGACATTCACATGCCCTGGCGCTGGGTAATTCCTTGCTGTGGTTGCTGTTTCATGCATTGTGGGACATTCAGCAGCATCTCTGCCCTTTACCCACTAGACAACAGTTAAACCCTCCACCCCAATTGTCACAATCATGTCTTTGAAACTTGTCAAATGTTTCCTAGGTTTCTAGGTTGCAAAATTGCTTAAGGTTGGGGACCACTTAAGTTGAAAGTCTACTTAATACACTTAATATCATGAACTTGGTACAAAATAAATATATGTGTATTTTTTAGAAAATTCAAGTATGAATCGCATTAGTTTATAATTTTATAAATAACATGGGTGTATTATTCCAACATCAGTACAATATACATTTTTTACTTATATGGAACCACAGCCATTGGGTTAGATTTGCTACTTGAACAGCAACCAAGTTAAACACTAGTTTAAATTAAAAAAAGCAGATAAGAAGAAATTGAACAGTATTCAGAATATTGAGATACCTCGTTAATGCAAATCGTATCATAGAGCTACATCTGCCATCAGGTCCTAATTTCCCTTAATTTGTTACAGTTTTCCTAACTATAGAATTTTCTCTACCTTCTTCCAATTCATATATATCTTTAATACAGAGCATTTTCAGAGTTTTAAGTCCCAAAGCTTTACAACTAACTCTGTAAAATAGAAGTATATTTTATTAGTTCTAAAAAGTATCTTTTGTGAGTTCCTGGGGACATCCTCTTCAAATATTCTCAGATTGCTGAAAATTTTCATGTCCATCCTCTCATAATATTTTTGAATTTATGGGTTCCTTACTTTTATGTCTCCAGGTTGAAGAATTCTAATTTTTTTAAATCTCTACTTACATAGAAGCATTTTTGCCTCAATAATTCATGAGGCCTCAAGCTTTTGTGATGAGAGGATAGTTTGCTTTTTTAAAACCCTGGTGTCAGTTGTGTGGAGAGAGGAGATGTGGGCTAGCACGAGCAAAGCACGCACTGTGAAACTTTAGGAAACTGAAAGTTGGATTCTCATTGTCCTTACGCTAACCCAGGAATTGTATCACATAACTTTTCACAGTTCTAAAAAATACAAAGGGTAATGCACAAGGACCCAATATATTAATGAGCTTATAAAAGCTCTAGTAAATTTACTTACTAATTTAAGAAATACACTTTGAAAACAAGTCTGTGTTAATGTAGAATATTTAGGAGCTGAAAACACACATAAACACATTCACACTTGAAGTAGGGACTCATTGCTCTAGTCATTCCTTTTTTTGCTTCTAGGAAAAGAAAAGAGATGAGGATGAATGTCACATGTCACTTCTGACACTTCTTGCCAGGGCCCAGGACTGTCCAGGTCTCGGGCTCAGCTTAACTAGGTTCCAGACGCAGACCTCTAAGTTACCTTGCTCAGGTTCAGTTTCTCTTAAGTACCTGAGGGCTATCTACTTTAGCTGGAGAGAGAGAGACTCTTAGAGAGAGTAAAGCAGTCTTTT
Source organism: Arctocebus calabarensis (assembly GCA_963573935.1). Classification (NCBI taxonomy): domain Eukaryota; kingdom Metazoa; phylum Chordata; class Mammalia; order Primates; family Lorisidae; genus Arctocebus; species Arctocebus calabarensis. Next base: position 7,554 of record CAUYON010199168.1, read on the forward strand.
TAGGGAGATAGAGCTTAGTTTTTAGTAGAGCTTAGTAATCTTCAGCAGAGAGACACCGAGCTGGCATTCTGCAAGTAGGCAGGGGAGGAGAGGAGATAGACAGAGTCAGAGTAAGCTGGTCCGTGATAGAATGTGCACGCTCCCGACTGCCTTCTCCTCCAGCCTAATATAAGGCTGTTCTCATGCGTCTCAACACCCCAGGTGTAGAGACTGCCAATTCACCACTGCTCTCATCTCGCGAGCTCTCATGCTTGTTAGGAGAGCTAAATCCTTCTCTATACCCTTTCCACCCAGGTGTTCCATAATTGAGCTGTACAGGTATTTCTTATAACTCTCACTCCTCCTAGCCATAGGCTATATAGGCTCCAACAGAAAAAGATGCTGATTATAATGGTCTCACCTCACTTGTTCAAATTTTAACAAGCACTACTTGTAAGAAATAGACTAGTAGTTTGCATTCATGATCATCTGCTGTGGGGAACTTTGCAAACTACAGACACCTACGCCAACTCCACTCCCCAGGGAATTCTAATTCGTTAAATATCTCTTGGGAAATACTATATAAATGCTCTAAAAGGGCTACAGGTATGCACAGATGCATAATCAAAGTTCAGAAGCTATGGCTTAAAAAAATTAAAAAAAAGAAATTATGGCTATCTGGGCAATTTTATGGCTGCCTTCAGCATCATCTACTGAACCAGTGAGGATTAACCTTTAATAATGTTATTGTATTGTTATGGATTTTCTTGGTATGATAATTTCTTGCCTGAAGCAGTTTCCAGAAATGCATATACTATCTCCTATTGGATAGATCAGTTCCTTATAGAAATGTAGAATAATATTTTCTGTTTTGTGTTCAGTATTCCCCATCTAGGATTTTCAATGTCCCAAATATTGTGATGGCATATTTAAGGCAAAGCACACAATTATTATTATGACTGACTTAAAATGAATTGTATTAAAATGAATTAATGCCTTATATCTAGTAAAGGTAACTACGTTTATCTAATGTGAAGCCCATATGCACCCTATCCCTCCATTCATACAATCCTTCGCAGTAACGTTTAGATTTCGCTGCTTACATTCCATTTCTTCTCCAAAGATTTCATGGTAAGTACAAATCTAGAAGGTTTCCTAATCACTTGAGAAACGTTCTGTAATCTTACTAGAAATAATAATCTTATTAAGATAAGCAAATGCTGATGGTCTTGTGAGTTACTTTTAGAAATTCTTTTGTTCACAGCTTTCATTCTGTTTACTTCTAATCTAAATTGTGTTTAATTCAATTTTTTATTCATAATCAGTTTTTACCTTATTTCCTCTAAACTTTTGAAGTTTTTAATTTGGACTTTTTCTGGAAACATTTTAACATTATTGGCCTAATTGTTCCTAAAAATAAGTAAATGAACAACCAAAATGAAGCTCTAACAACTAACTGAAGTGCTTCCCACTTACAGAAGTTTTGCTCTCTTTTCTTTAATACATGTCATGCCATAAATTCCCCCTAATCCTACATTTATCAAACTAAAAGAAGTATGCAATTGAGGCTAATTTAGTTGATCCTTCCCAAATAAAGTTAATTCGTATTCTTAAAGGAATTATTGGTTAATTATAAGGAATCACATCTTCATAATTTCCCTAATTGTTTCCTCAAAACTCTTGGTATTTGCCTATTTAGTCATCTCTGATGTTAATGCCTTTTAAGGTTTCCATCACACCTGTCAGTAAGGTGTATGTTTTACCTGGTGACCATAAGCATGTCCGACACAAAGGGGGATGACCAGAGACATTTCCCACTCCAACTATATACTTTGCTCCAATATTCTGAGATAATAATATTTCTTAAGATAACAATTGGGGTACGCATTGGTGTGTTCATGCCACCTTTTAGTATTTGCCTTCCTCTAGTATTATTCTTTGGCAACGATTCTGATATTCACCATTTTATCTGGATGTTAGAGGGAAGGCTTTTTAATTGAATGGCATCCAGAGGTGATTTAGGTTTATATAGTCTGCTGGCATAGATGCGTGTGATACCCCTTAACATGGTGGACAGAATCCTAGAGAAAGACTCCTAAGTTGGTAAATATTGCATTTTTTAAGAAGAAAAGTAGGCTGTTTGCATATGACTATTTGCCAAAGACACTAAAAAGCATTTACTTTTTACCAAGGTTATTCAAGGCAAGAATTGTTTAGAATTTTCTCCTTTAAATATATAAAGTACATGTTATATTTTCTGGGATGATGATGAGTCACTTCCAAAAATATATACATTTGAATTGAGATGTCTCACACATAAAAAAGAATAAAGTCAAGAAAGCTTAGATAATTGAAATTACCAAGTTTTATATGCTACCATAATACCAATTTATACACACACACACACAAACACACATATGCAAGGTCTGATATGTAAGTTTGAGAACTCATCCCAGAAAAAGTGCTTTATACCTCATTGTGGAATATCACTATAGTCACCTTCAAAGTACCTCCTATGGGAAGATGTGCCTTGATTCCAGTGCCTCATCCAACCTTCAAAGCAATTTTGGAACTCTATCTGGAATAGCCATCAGAGCTATCATTGTATGAACCCTGACTTCTTCAAGGTCATCAAAATGACTTCCTTTCAATATTTCCTCTATTTGGGGGTAAAGAAAAAAAGTCACTGGAGGCAAGATCAGGTGAGTAGGGAGGGTGTCCCCATACAGTTATTTGTTTACTACCTAAAAGCTCCCTCAGAAACTGTGCTGTGTGAGCTGGCGCATTGTTGCTATACAAGAGCCATGAATTGTTGGCCAAGATTTTCAGTTAAAGATTTTCCTATTTCTCTATCAGTACCTACATGGTATGCTATGATTCTCACAGTCAGCTGATGATGTTAAAACACAATGTGATGGGGGAGGAGCCAAGATGATGTTAAAACACAATGTGATGGGGGAGGAGCCAAGAGCTGGTCTGTAGCCAGCTTTCTGCAGAAGCTCCTGTCCAGAAGGAGAGTTAAAGGACAGAAATTTAGGGAGAAAGCCAACAGTTTGGAGCTGAGCCAAGAGATAAGGTTGAGGAACGCACATCAACCCTGCTGGAGTGACCTGTGACCCCAAGGATACAAATAAAAGGTACAGAGCACATCGCCAAGCAGACGGGAGTCCCCTCCCCCAAGAGAACGGCTCGCAGTATACTCCATACCTCCATACAAACAAGCGAGCAGAGTTCAGATGTCGTCCCACTCTACCCCACGGGAGAGACCCTCTAAAAACTGGAACTCCTTCCCCTATGCCGCGTCACTCTCCTGCCAGGCATAAAGCTGTATAAAACTGTATATATTCTCTACCTGCAAGTTGGAACTCCCAGCACTCCCCTCCACTCTCACCCTGAGGTTTGGAGGTCTCTCCCCCATGGAGTCCAGATTCTTGAACACTTTCT
>CAUYON010199173.1:0-25165 GCA_963573935.1 Arctocebus calabarensis
TTTTAGTATCAGGGTGATGTTTGCTTTGTAGAACATGTTGGGGAAGATTTCTTCCTCCTCAAATTTTTGGAATAATTTCCGCAGCACGGGAATAAGCTCCTCTTTGAAGGTTTGATAGAATTCTGGTGTAAAGCCATCAGGCCAGGGCAATTTTTTGCTGGAAGATTTTTTATTGTTTCTTTGATCTCAGTGCTTGAAATTGGTCTGTTCGGGAAATCTATTTCTTCCTGGCTAAGTCTAGGGAGAGGGTGTGATTCCAAATATTGATCCATTTCCTTCACATTGTCAAATTTCTGGGCATAGAGTTTCTGGTAGTATTCAGAGATGATCTCTTGTATCTCTATGGCATCAGTTTTTATTTCCTCTTTATCATTTCTGATTGAGGTTATGATAGATTTTACTTTTATATTTCTAATTAGTCTGGTCAACATTTTATCTATTTTATTTACTTTTTTAAAAAAACAACTCTTTGTTTCATTAATTTTCTGAATGATTCTTTTGTTTTCAATTTCATTGATCTCTGATTTAATTTTGGATATTTCTTTTCTTCTGCTGGGTTTAGGTTTAGGTTGTTCTTCTTTTTCCAATTCCATAAGATGGCTTGTGAGTTTGTTGATGCACTTTCTTTCTGTTCTTCGAATGTAGGCATCTAAAGCAATAAATTTTCCTCTCAGAACTGCTTTTGCAGTATCCCACAGGTTTTGGTAATTTGTGTCTTCATTGTTGTTATGCTCAAGGAAGTTAATGATTTCCTGTTTTATTTCTTCCTGCACCCAACTGTCATTCAACAGAAGGTTGTTTAATTTCCATGCCTTTAAGTGGGGTTGAACGTTTTTGTTGGAGTTGAGTTCCACCTTTATTGCCTTGTGGTCTGAGAAGCTATGAGGTAAAATTTCAATTCTTTTGATTCTATTGAGGTTTGTTTTTTGTCCTAGGATATGATCAATTTGGGAGAATGTTCTACAGTGTGATGAGAAAAATGTGTATTCTTTATCTTTGGGGTGGAGTGTTTTATATGTGTCTATCAAGAACAGTTGTTCTAGGGTCTCACTTAAGCTCCTTATGTTTTTGTTTAATTTCTGACTAGAGATTCTGTTCACTTCTGTAAGAGGAGTCTTAAAGTACCCTGTTATTATGGTGTTATAGAATATCATATTACTCAGACTGAGTAAGGTCTGTTTCAAGAATCTGGGAGTATTTAAGTTGGGTGCATAAATATTTAGAATTGAAATGTCATCTTGTTGTATTTTTCCATTGACCAATATAAAGTGACCATCTTTGTCTTTTTTGACTTTAATTGCTTTAAATCCACATGTATCTGAAAATAAGTTTGCAACTCCTCTTTTCTTCTGAATTTTATTTGCCTGAAAAATTGTCTTCCAACCCTTAACTCGGAGTTTTAATTTGCCTTTTGAAGCTAGGTGTGCTTCCTACAGACAACAAATAGATGGCTTGTGTTTTTTAATCCAATCTGCCAATCTATGCCTGTTCAGTGGGGAATTCAAGTCATTAACATTTATTGAGATAATTGATAAGTGTTCTATTTATCTTATTTTGTAAGAGTCAATTGCTTAGTTTTATCTTTTGCATCAGTGTGGAAGTTAGGTTCTGTCCTTTAATTTCTGAGTTCTTACTTTGCTGTTGATCCATTTTGATGGTCAGTGTGTAGAACAGGTTGAAGTATTTCCTGTAGAGCTGGTCTTATTGTGGCAAATTTCCTCAATGTTTACATATCAGTAAATGATTTGATATCTCTGTCAATTGTTTTTTTTTTTTTGAGACAGAGTCTCAAGCTGTCACCCTGGGTAAGGTGCCATGGCATCACAACTCATAGCAACCTCCAACTCTTGGGCTTAAGTGATTTTCTTGCTTCAGCCTCCCAAATAGCTGGGACTACAAGTGCCCACCATAATGCCTGTCTATTTTTTTTTTATTGTAGTTATCATCATTGTTGTTTGGTGGACCTGGGCTGGATTTGAATCAGGCAGCTCTGGTGTATGTGGCTGGCACCCTAGCCACTTGAGCTACAGGTGCTGAGCCTTCTCTGTCAATTTTAAAGCTTAGCTTAGCAGGATATAGAATTCTGGGCTGGAAATTGTTCTGTTTAAGTAGATTAAAAGTAGATGACCATTGTCTTCTTGCTTGGAAAGTTTCATTAGAAAAGTCTGCAGTCATCCTGATGGATTTTCCCCTGTAGGTCAACTGGCACTTACTCCTGGCAGCTTGCAAAATATTTTCTTTTGTCTTGACTTTGGACAGGTTCATCACAATGTGTCATGGACAAGCTTGGTTGGAGTTGAGGCAACTTGGGGTCAGATATCCCTCTGAAAGAAGTGTGTCAGAATATTTGGTGATATTTGGGAAATTTTCATTTATATTATTTTCTAACATGGCTTCCATTCCCCTGGTGTTTCTCAAACTCCACAGGGTGGAAAGCTTAAATCTCTCCTCAGCCTTCTTAAGCAGGCTGTCAACCTTGGCTAAGCAGAACCTTTCCCAGAAAAGCACTTGTCACTGGGATCACTCTTGAGGTGGCTGTCCACTTACTCAGTGTGCCACATTCAGTCTCACTATATGCCCCTGAAGGCCAAGGCTGTAAGGTGGCTCAGTCCCCACCTTTAGGCTGCTCAGTCACTAGATTACTCACCAAAAGTCTCCCACCTAATCCTTGCTCTGCAACCCCGAGGGTGGAGATTTCCGGGGCAGTTCTCCCACAATGGCTCCACGTGGCCCATAGCCAAACACCATTACCTCCATCCAGGCTTAGTCCAGGGCCCTTGACAATGCTTAAAGTCTTTTACACTGTCGCCCAAGCTCTCCCAAGGTAGTTCAATTGAGTACTCAAGTCCACAAAAACAAAATAGCTCACAGGGAAGGCCTTTCCAGTTTGCAATCTCACTGCCACTGTATTACAGCTGCCAGTGGGTTTGGACTGAATGAACAAACTCAACCACTTGCCAGTTCTCCACTGCTTTTATCCTCCTCATGGGGTCCAGAAGTCTCTCCCTGACTCCCTGTCTCCCCAAAGGGATGTTTCTGGGGAGATCCCATCAGTCACAGATGCCTGAAGTGTTCTCTCCCCACTCTCACTGTGCCCAGTTGCAAGGAAGCTATTATTCAGCTGCCATCTTGCTCCTCCCCCCATAAATAAGCTCTTTTAGTACATGAAAATTGGCTCAAAATGTAAAGATAGACTTGAGAAGTTTTAATATTTTTTTCATAATACATGAAAAAGAGCATCCTCACTGTTCACCAACATTTGAATAATAGACACAAAGGCATAAAGGTAAAAATAATTACTGAGGCTAAAAGTCCCTGAGATCCCTCTTAATAGTTTTCAAATATTTGAAAAAAATTCGTGCTATGGACTAAATATATTTGTCCCCCTTCTGAATTCATATGTTGAAATCTTAAGCTGCAATGTGATGACATTAGGAGTGGGATTAGGTTATAAGGCTGGAGCCCTCATGAAAGGGATTAGCGTGCTTATAAAAGGGACCCAAGATAGCTCTCTCTGACTCTTTGCTCTTTACCCTGTGAGAATACAGCAAGAAGATGGCCATCCAAAAACCAGGAAGTAGGCTCTCCAAGACATGGGATCTGTCGACACCTTGATTGTGGACTTACCAGTCTCCAGAACTGTAAGAAATAAATATTTGTTGTTTAAGCCACTCAGTCTAAAGTAATTTATTATAGTAGTGCAAAGTCTACTGACCTAGATAATTGGTAATAAAATAATTGTTGACTCTGGTTTTTAAAAGAGAAAATGTATGCTTCTTTCTGCTTATATGCTACTCTTCTAGGGGTCTTCTGCTCCTGGGTAGCATCTTTGGGGTACTTATGGGCAGTCAGCATGAGGAGGAATTCCAAGAGATCTCATTAGAGAAATCCACCTTGATTATCCCCAAGCCTCTCTAGCCCATGGTCCTCCAAATAGGCACCCTCTACCCCCACCTAACTGGTGAATGGTGAACACAAGGTCATCCCATACAAATATGTCCCTTCATTGACACAAGAGTGTATATAAACCTCATGTCTGCTACCGTGACACATGGGTTTGTTTTTTCCATATCTAAATCATGAAATACAATTTTTATTCAATAATCTATGCCCTTCAGATAGTGAGCATTGTAAAATTAAATAAAGATTTTCTAGGGGAATATGTTATTTCCCTCACAGGGTTTAACTAGGAAGTTCAAATTAGACATTATTTATTTTCTCCAATCTTCCTCATCAGTCTCCAGTCATTAAATCTCCCTTCTCCCCACCCACTGCACCATCTCCCAAACAGGCTCCCATTTTTCCCTGGCATGGGTCTCTCTGTCAAGTATCTTGCCCTGATCCTTTCAGCCTTTCTACTCGGTCTTGCTGGGAAATTTAAATATCTTCTAGCTTCTACCTCCAAAACTGCACACTCCACCCACCACTGAAATATCTTCAGGAAATGTGACAGACCTTTAATTATGTTAAGGGTAATGAATTTGTACCTAATTCCCTACCAAAGAAAAAAATTCCTGTTAACAGGGCCTACCCTCCTCAGAGAGTTATGGGTGTTATGTCTAATTTTCTCTTCTGCTACCAGACAACATAAACATCCTAGTATTCTTCAGCTGATTCATAAGGAAAACACTATCTTTTGGTGCACTCTATATGTAGAAGCCATTTAACTAGACATGTCACATATGTAATGAAGAGGAAATACAAATTATGGACCAACTAAAATGTAAAACACATATACAATGTATTTCACTGAAAGCTAGTCGATATGCCCTCTTTTTGTGAATAAGCATCATTGACTGACACTTAAAACTGATCACATAAGGGAATTCAAATGCTCACAATTGTTTGTTCACTCTAGCTATCAGAATCAGACAACCACACTGAAGTCATGTCAGATAAAGCAACTTTACAGTGGCACAGATTAATTTAAAAAATGAGTCAGGCTCGGCACCTGTGGCTCAACGGGCTAAGGCACCAGTCACGTACACCTGAACTGGCGGGTTCGAGTCCAGCCCAGGCCCGCCAAACAACAATGACGGCTGCAACCAAATAATTGCCGGGCGTTTTGGCAGGTGCCTGTAGTCCCAGCTACTTGGGAGGCAGAGGCAAGAGACTCGCTTGAGCCCAGGAATTGGAGGTTGCTGTGAGCTGTGATGCCACATCACTCTATCCAGGGTGACAGCGTGAGGCTCTGTCTAAAAAAAAGAAAAAGAAAATAAATAAATAAAAAATGATTCATTTGAAAACTGGTTGGTGACTAATATAAAAGTACTAAGGTTGTATGCATTTGTAGCACTGATTAAGAAAATGAAAGACTTAGATGAGGCCAGTGTGGTTGAGTCAGGTTATGTAAAAAGAAAGATAAAAAATAACTTTAGAAAATGACACTGCCTCAAAATAGACTTTCCCCTAGGTAATTTCTAGTTCCCAAGTTTCCTTAGATCCTGCAGAAGTCATAAGGTCCTGATTCCAGGCCAGAAGGGTGCTGAAGCCATCCTATGGAGGTGTGGATTGGGCCTGTACCACAGAGCAGAGTATATTTCCTCAGCCATATTCTTTGAAACAAGGAAAATCAAAATCAGTCCTGAATTCCCTAAACTACTACAAAAACATGAACTTGTTGAGAATGTTCACCAATAAGAAAGAAAAAAAAAAAAACACTAAAACTGCACCTAGAGAAGGGATTGGTTCTGTACTGAAGCAGGCTCCAATCGGCTCCTGAGAGCCACCTATGAGAATCTCTTTACAACTCTGCATTCTGTTCAATGCCATCATGTTGGTACCTTGAAAGTGGCCACAGTAGAAATTTTCACACCATGGAAATAGGTAAATTCTAACAAATCAGTGTTTTTCTCCTCCACAAGCTATTTTAACACCATGCCACTGCCTGTGGGTATGCATTTCTCTAGGCCTCTCACATGTTGGCCCCTTTGAATGCACACTGCCTACCGCTCCCCCCATTACCTGGAATGGAAATCTGTTGAAATGGTCTGTCTGAAGCATCCCTACTTGTTTTCCTTTGGCCAAACAATCCCAGTTCTTTTCCTTGGTCCTCATAGTTTATTTATAAATTTCTGTTTTACTCTTTGTATTTGCAGTGGACCCACTCATACCATGTATAAGGAAAGTGGGCCACAACTGTACAAATTAAATCCAAACTGACTGCTACATCAGAGCATTTTACTACGCAACAAGGAAAGTCATGGTTCTACCACCTCCTGTGGCCCTTGTTAATATAAGAATACAGCTACTGCGCACCTTCTCAGTGCAGGCACTTTAAATGGATTCTCTCCTCCAATCCTTACAACCATACCAGGAGCCGGCTCTTATCATCTTTCACTTTATACTTGCAAAAACTAAGACTTGGGTTTCTAGGTGAATGGCCAAAGGTCACACCAAGCCAGAACTTGAATTTGAACCCAGGTGTATGTGATTCTAAATGTCATGTTTGTAACCACTTCATAGATGTGCTCTGGACATATCTATCAGTCATCAAGGTAACAGAGTGCTGTGTGGGAAGATAGAAAGTGCTTGGGGACTGCCATTCTCCTTCGCCCAACCTCAGTCTCATTATACTTCAGACAGCCTGTGGCGAGAGTGCTAAGGAAAAAGAGCCAGCTGACGCGTGGGATTGCCAAGCAACAGCTTATGAAATGAATTCAAACCATGGCAACCAAACACTGCGGACCTAGCAATAGCCTCATTTCATTTACAAGAGTAAGAGGAGGGCTTTGTCAACAACCGATGAGATAAACGAGAAGACCACTGGCTATGCAAATACAAGGAATTATCATCATCATCATTATCATTTTAAGCACACAATATTAAATAATCTATGAAAATGATTCCTTGAAAAAATAAAGGATTAAATATATCATTATGCCACACATATAAACCTTTCATGTACACACGCATTTGAAAAAATGTGTCTATAATATCCAAATCTTAACCAACTGCCATTTATTTAATAGAGCTATTCACTTCGGGAGCAGGGGAAGGAAAGTTAACATATGAGCACATTTCATCTAAAAATCAATTTATTTACAAAGCACCTTCTCTAATTAATTCCTCAACAATAATGCTATGGGAGTGGCATTGTTTTTTTCCACTTTGTAGCCAGGAAAAGTATGGCATGGGGATTGTAAATGAATTTTCATAGAGTGCTCTGTTAATAAAATACAGATCCAAGGACTCCCTGCTGCAAAGTGTCTTAAGTCTCAGACCCCTCTGAGAATCCAACACTACAGCTCTTCTCCCTTAAAAAAAAATGCACGAAAAGCACCTGGTACACTACAGTTTGCCTGTAATTCGATGGAACTCATGGTTTCCCCTGCTGTGCATCCATGCAACCCAGCTGGAGGAACAATATTCAGTTGCTCCTAACCATAATACATAGCACTTTCAGGGTATTTTTATTTATTTATTTTCTTTAGTGGTTATAGGATGCTTCCCCAAAATTTAGAAGGTTGTTAAGCCAAGAGGCATGGAGAGTTAGTAGCTGAAGGCAGGGGGAATTGTACATTACTGAGTTCTTAATAATTTCAACCTGCCCCAATTTTGACTCCTCAGTATTCAATCTTGACATCATCCTTTGCTCACTGTATTCATCTGGCATCCTTGCACTAGAAATGGAGGAACCTGATGACTCTCAGTGAACAGATGACCCGAGAACAAGAAGCTCTGTCTTTGGGTGCATTGGGCTATTTTGTTCACCTGTTGTTATCTGGACCTTGTCACATTGCTGTCAGGAGACTTTATGACTGTTCCAGTAATGTAAGGAAAGCAGTCTTCACTACCAAGCTGATACAGCTGTGTCTTTTTTTCTCAAAGACCCTAAAGCAGTCTGCTGAAGACCTATGTAAGGCAAACTCTAAGTCTTTATACAGGTTTTTGGCTTCCAACCACTCCTACTCCAATAGATGTCACCAGGACTTCTATGAAAATCACAGATTCTCTTTTCTTTCCTCAAGTCCCAAGGGCTAGAGTAAAAACTAATTGAGTGGCCTTTTTGGCCCTATAGGACATACCACTATGATATTAATATTTGGAGATAAAATGGAGCCCAAATCTAGCAAATCTAGCAGGGGTTGACGGAGGGAAGAGGGGAAGAGAGAGAGAGAGAGAGAGAGAGATAGATATTGAGATTGATTTTGATTCTCCTTAAGGTTTCAATGGAGTCTGAAATGGGAGTTGGAGTCCCCAGATGATCTGCCTCCTTCTCAGCCCTCCCTTCGATGTGTGGAATCTTTATCTAGTCCAAGATGGCTGGAAGTAGCTTGGACAAACATACCATATTCTTCTATGCCTGTCTTTAGGCCAGGTTTTTATCTCTTGATATGCAAAAGACCTAAGTTCCTACAACTCAAAAAAGCCTGTATTTCATTTCTATTTTCTCAGTGTAAGTTTTCTGAAGTCCCTTGTGTGACTCAAAGGCTGATCTTGGGCTCTTTGATTCTATTTGCCTTTCTGCTGAAATAATGTTACCCTGGGGCAGAAGCCTTGGACCTGCCATGTGTACAGCAGGGCCAGGAGTACAAAGGCAAGCTGGACCTTGAGGTGAAAAACAAAGGTTAATAATTCACAATATGACACTTTCACAGGAAGAGAGAAAAATATTTGTCAATAAAGAAATAAGAGTTCAAAGGGGAAAAAAAGAGATCAAAGTATATCCTAAAAGAGAGCCTCTGCCTGTTCTGACCCTTCTTCTTTTTTCTCCCTCAAATGAAATTCCATACTGAAATAAGAGATTTTAGTCTTGTTTTTGTTCCTGCTAGATGTTTTATCACTGACCACACCAGCCATCATGATCTGGAAGGTATTGTTTTACACATGCATTACGTGTGTTCTCTCATTTAAATCTATAAGATAGTGGTGTTATATCTGGAAGCAGATGAGGAAATGAGACTAGCAAAGAATAATTAACTTGTTCTTGGTACATAGCTAAAAATTTAAACTAAAATCTATTTTCTGTCAAGCATGACCTATCTTTGACCTTGGCTCTTATCAAGGTTATAGGGGGAGGAGACAGCACTGCCCAGGCCCGAGGTTAGAGTATGTCATATTGGAATTTGGGTCATAAGGCATCTTTGTGGGCTGAGCCCTGAGTCCAGTAGTCTATGAAGTTGAAGATATTACTAGCATAAGAGGGGCTATATGCTATTGGAAAGGGATGTCCCCTATCACTCATCATATCACCTTCCTTTAGATATGCACAGGTGTGCAGAAAAGAGTGAATATAGCATCTCTGAGACTGTTATTGTTAGAAAGCCTGCTTTGGGGGTTGGCCCTTGGCCAGCATCTAGGAACTTGGCACTTGTGGTAGGCAAAGACTGGCCACCCAAAGATGTCTACATCCTAATCCCTGGATACTAAAAATATGTAACTTTAGATCCAAAAGGGATTTGGCAGATGTATTTAGGGTTAGGGGCTTTGAGATGGAAAGATTATCTTGGATTATCTAGGCGGGCCCAATCTAATCACATAAGTCCTTAAAAATAGAGAACCTTTCCCTATTGTGGCCAGAGAGATGTGACTTAAGAAGAACTTCACTCACTGTTCTGGCTTTGAAGATGGAGGAAAGGGCCACAAGCTAAAGAATGTGGGAATGGCCCTCAGTTTGTAGCCAGGCAGAAAACAGGGACTTCTATCTTACAACCCCAAAGAATTGAATTCTGCCATAAATCTGGATGAGTAGAAAATGTACTCTTCCCTAGAGGCTTGAGAAAGGAATGCAACCATGTCAATACCTCAATTTTAGCCTGGTGAGACCTATACTGGACTTCCGATCTATAGAACTGTAAGATGATAAGTTTACATAGTTTAAGCTTCTAAGTTTGTGATAATTTGTCATGGCAGCAATAGAAAACTAGTAAGGGTGGTTCACTGTGCCTAACCAGTTGGTACAAAGAATGTAGTTTATACTGAATGTCTGCTTTCCTGCTGAAAACCTGGAATTTGGGTACATGATAGTCAGGGAGTGCCTAGTGACTATCTCCCAGTAAAAACCTTGGGCACTGAGTGAACTTTCTTGGGCCAAAAACATTACCCACATGTTGTGCATTTTAATTCCTAAGGAAGAGTGTGCTTACTGTGCCCCTCACAGGAGGGAGAGGGCATAAGGGAGCCTGTGCGTGGACTTCTCCAGATCCTACCTGTCTTCTTTTCTTGCTGATCATATTAGATTTTTTTTTGCTATAATAAACTTAACTATGAGTACAATTATATACTGAACCCCATGAGTCTTTCTAGCTAATTCATTGAACATTTTTGTGTGGTCTTGTGGACACCCAAAATGATGAAGGATCTCAGGTCACACTTTGGCCATGAAGTTCCAAAGTACTACAGTAGATGTGATCTGAAGGCAGGCCTTTACGTTCCATGTCTCACTCCGGGTTGGCAACTGATGGAAGAAGCATGGGGCCCAGGATAACTGGCTTCCTTGTTGCTAAGTAACAGTGGTGTTTTCTAGAACAGGGGTGGGGTGCAAACAGGAAGTGCCATGTTATTCCAAAGCAGAGGCACACCTGCTCCCTCTGGTGGCCTATGCCTTTCAACAGTTGCAGCCAGAGATGGGAACTTTAACCGTTATTTATGAGTAGAAGCAAATGTGGAAGCCGCAGGCTGATCCACCCGCTGGATGTAAAAGTTCAATTCCAATAGGCCTTCAGATCCAGAAATCTTGAGCAATTCCACAACAGAAATGTTTCATTTATTCCTCCCAAAAGTATGTCCTGAGTTCAGAATTGCTTTAAGGGAACATCTGGTTGTATGGTAGAATCTAGTGGCATACATTTGACTGTCCTTTCCCTCTGAATGCAGATATTAAATGCGTCACCTCCTAGAGGTGAGTTAGAAACTTGATGTGAAGTGGGTGTGGGGAGAAGTTGTGCGTGTTTCCCTCCCGGCCATCTCTGGTAATTACCTGGTAATTAAAGGTAATAATTATCTTTAAATCTCTTTGTCTCTCTTATTTAACAAGACACCCCCAAACAGCGTCTTTTACATTTCTCCTGAGATTAAGGGCCCTGAGTGTAAGTTAAAATTTACAACTACATAAGGAAAGTGGCCATCTTAGTTTGTTTGCTCATTCCATCATTGTTTAACTCATGTGTTGAAGTATTGTGTAAACTGATATGGAATGTAATGGTAAATCAATCAGTGGCCCCTGGCCCATGAAGTTCCCAGCCCCCCCAAAACCTCCTGATCTGGTATCATCATGGCCTTCCCCCTAAATAATCAATAAAGAATATGACCACTGAATTAGACAGTACTGCCTGCATTGTATCTAGGACCTACTGCTAGATAGAGAGGTCCTGGGGAAGGAACGTGGGACTCTGAAGCGCTCAATGTCCTCTCTCCAGGGAAAGAGCATCATCACGTCCTGTCCTACCCAGCCTCTTTCGAACAGCCCTTCTACATTTTTGGGAAACCCGCACTGAGTCCTGCCTCATAAAGGTGGAAACCAGAACTCAGCCAAGGGGAGAGGTGTGAGCCTTAGGCTCCACCAATCAGATGTTCCCCATTGAGACTTCAGATCAGAAAAGAGAAACAAGTGAAGATACCAGTGGAATTCAGAAATCCAGTGGAAGTTATGCCTGATAATGATGGTAGATCATGGCTGAGAAACACTGAGTTTTCACTGGCTTCTGTAGTAGATGTCCTGGGGGCAGGTTCCTGGACTCAAGTTCAGCAGTGCGTATCCCCAGAGGAGGTGGGATTGAACCAACTTCTCGCTCCCTGGCCCCCAAGCGAGATTCTCTGGTCTGTTGGAGATTTCTTTGGGCTACCTAATAGAAGTTAAAAAAAAAAAAAAACCTTTTCTGTTGAAGGAAGCCAGAATTGGTTCTGGTGCAAGAAACTAAGACGGCTGACAGAAAAAGAGGGACCCCAAAGTAATCAATTCACTGTTTCTCTCTGACACAGCCGAGGCTGGGATCAGATGCATCTGGTATCAAATACAACTAAAAACTCAAGTCCCATCCATCTACCCATTTTTAAAGTTATTTATCTCTTTAACCCCTGAACTCCTACACTCACTGGTGAAGAGAACTGAAAACATGCAGAGGGGATCCCTGCTGCTTATTGGCATTGACATTGCTGCAGGGCCTGTGCTCCACCAACCACAAGATGACGAAAGAGATTATCACATGGAGCCAGCCGGTCTTCCACCACCTGCACACCGTTCTTATAAAGAGAACTTTTATTGAGCATTTACTGTGACCCAAGGTGCAAATATATGAAATCACTTAATCCTCATGATAATCCTATAAAATAGGTACCATTTCATGTGTGAGGAAACCAAGGCTCAAAGATACCAGTCTCATTCACCTCTTAGCTATTTTCATCTTTTATCTGTATCTATTTTCTACCTATTACCTATCTATGTCTCTATATGTCCACCTATATCTTTCAATGGTTTTTTAAATTATAAAAGTAACGCATGTCCATGGCAATGGCAAAAATATTCAAATTATAATGATTAGTAAAAAAGAAAAGAAGTTAAAGTCCCCACTCCTCCCTGCTTATCATCTCCATGGAACTAGTAATAACCACTGTTAATTTGTTGTGTATTCTCCCATAAATGTTCTACAAATATGAAAGCAAGCATATCTCATACTGATATCTGTCTCTCTCTCTCTCTTTCACACACACACACACACACACACACATACACACACACACACACGAGACCATATTCCACAAACCTCTATAGCATGCTTTTTCCACTTAGGATTGCATCTTGCTTGTGGGCCTCATTTGCAGGCCTTGGGTGGGCCTCATTTGCAGCCTTGACATTGGCGGCACTCACCTAAATAAGGGAGCTGACAGGATGCAGGGGGCAGGGACGCATGATGTGATATGAGCTAAGTCCATTGATGGTTCTCAGGTGGGGCTGGCCTCTAAGACTGGTCACAGACAAAATTCAGATTTGGATGCAACCAACATTCACAGTGCTTTTAGGACAAGACTAGCTCTTTACTTTGCACATTACTATTTTTTATCTCATTTAGTCTATATGGAATCACCGAGAGATAAGAATTCTCTGCATTTTACAGGCAACAAATATGAGCCTCAAAGAGGATCATATATACTTAAATATAGACATACAGCTTTTTAATTTAATTTTATTTTATTTTATTTTTTGAGACAGAGTCTCATTTTGTCGCCCTCAGTAGAGTGCAATGTTGTCACAGCTCACAGCAACCTCAAACTTTTGGGCTTAAATGAATCTTTTGCCTCAGCCTCCCAAGTACCTGGGACTACAGGCGCCTGCTACAATGCCCAGTTATTTTTTTTGTTGTTGTTGTAGTTGTCATTGTTGTTTGGCAGGCCCTGGCGTATGTGGCTGTTGCCCTAGCCCTGAGCTACAGGTACTGAGCCCACATACAGCTTTTAAGTAGACCCAAGAGCTTTTGATGCCCATCCAAGGTACTATGCACTGCTCTCCAGCAAAGACTTCTCAGGACAGTACCTTGTGCCCTACACAGTAGTTGTGGAATATAGGCTTTACATCTCCCTTTTTTTTTTTTCCTTGAGACAGTCTCACTTTATCACCCTCAGTAATGTGCTGTGATGTCATAGCTCACAGCAACCACAAATTTTTAGGCTCAAGTGATCCTCTTGCCTCAGCCTCCCAAGTAGCTGAGACTATAGGTGCCCACCACAATGCCCAGCTATTTTTTAGACACAGGTTCTTACTCTTGCTCAAACAGGTCTCAAACTCATGAGCTCAAGCAATCCACCCACCTTGGACTCCCATAGTGCTAGGATTACAGGCATGAGTCACCACTCCCGGTCTTGCATCCCCTCTTAAGACCTTGATTTTCCTCTCCCTTCCTTTGGTCTATGCAGGCTTCTCCCAGTACTGTGAGGCTGGGGACCCAGGAGGTGCTAAGTCCAGGAATGTTTCTGGGGCTTTGAAATGTCTCAGCAGGGGTATGGAGTTCTGGTAGAAGCCCTGACAAACCATTCTTTGGGTGGCCCAGCCTGCTCTTAGCCCTGTCCCCATCTCTCCTCCTACTCAGGTGCTGCCCTTCCCTAAAAGGATGAAGCTCAAGTTCTAATGCTGGCACAGGCCTGGACCCCAGATCCACAGGCTGGAACTCCCAAGACCACTCAGGCCTAACAGGCATATCCCATGCCCATCTTTGTTCTCCACAGTCTGGCCTGCTCCTCACCTCCTGGTCAGGCCCCCAAAGCCATGGGTGGGTTGCCACATTGGGAGCTGCCTTCGTAGCCCAGCAGATGTCAAGAAGCTCTGGGGGTAGAATCCAGCTCTTATCACCAAGGCTATCCCTAGAGTTGGCACTGCCCCTACAGCTAGGAGAGAAGCTAAAATCACAGGACACGGTCCTGAGACCCTTAAGCCCTAGCAGAGTCCCAGGTTGGCAGCAGGTGGGAGAATAAGGGAAGTCTGTAGAGCTGCCAGTGGGATGAGGGGGTCTGAAGGGCCTCTGGGACCCCTGTGCCAAGGGGCTGCTGGCACTGGGCAGCAGCACCATGGCACCCCAAAGTAATCCCAGAGCAAGTGGCTTAGGTCTGTGCATGGATGGGGGTGTGCCAGGCTGCAGCTGCTAGTCCCAGGAAGTGCAGCCCAGGGAAGATGTCAGAATATGGGTCCGAAGGGATAGTCTTCTAGGAAGAGCCTGGACCCTGAGTCCCAGTGGTGGCTGGCCGTGCCTAGTACGAAGCCTAACCATACCCTAGGAAAGTTATTCTAGCTCAGCACTGGCCATCACCCCTCCACCTGGCCATTCCTCAGGGGGAGAGTCGGGCAGGCCACTCAGAGTTAGCAGCAGGAGCTGGCTATCTAGAATCATGAGCCCTTAAGAAGGTGGCCTGCTTCCTATATAGCTCTGGATTGCCCTGGTGCCCGCCTTTCCTGAGTTAGCTCTTGCTTTAGTTCCTTGAAGTACCCCAGCATCTTTCCAATAAATGCCTGCCCTTCGTGACCTGCAATGAAGCATCCAAGCTGTTTCCCTGCTGTCACAAGGCACCTAGTTTAAAATACCCTTTCCATACATCTGGCACTTTTCTCCCCTGCCCCCCTCCCCACAGGTGACACCTGTGGAAACCAAACATTGTGCCCAAGTTGTACTTGCATACTTACTGCAGTTCCAGTACCTGGTAATGGACTGGAAGGGGTAATAGCCTGTAGCATAGATCAGTCACCTTCTAGCAGGTCTGTTCCATATATTCCCAGGGTGAGAACCAATGCTAGTTCACCATAAAAGCTGACTGAACAAATGCTTAGTTCATCAGAAGGGAATACCCTGCTCCCTACCCCTTACTGCTTTTTGGTCTTATTCTGTTACTGACTTCTTGTATTCTGCCAGTTTTCCCACTGTATATTGAAGCCATGTTATCAGGCTTGTATTTGAAATTGTTAATCTTCCTGATTGGGGCCAGGTTTGGTGGCTCGCACCTGTAATCCTAGCACTCTGGGAGGCCAAGCCAGGTAGATTGCTTGTGCTCAGTAGTTCAAGATCAGCCTAAGCAAGAGTGAGACCCCATCTCTACTACAAATGGAAAAACTAGCCAGGTGTGGTGGACTCATCTGCTCACACCATGCCCAGCTACTTGGGAGGCTGAGGTAAGAGGATTGTTTCAGCCCAGATTTGAGGTTGTTATGAACTATGACACCTAGGACAACAGAGTGAGACTGTCTCAAACAACAAAAATCTTCCTGATGAAATGAACATTTTTCTACGTTTTATTTCTAGTAATTCTTATCTTAAAGCCTATTTCATCCAATTTAGGTAAAATATCTCCTGGCCATCTTTTTACCTTCAACTTTCCTGAATTCTTATGCTTCAGATGTGTCACTTATAAAGAGCTATTATCAGTTGCCTATATTCCATAATTAAAATAGCCATAAAGTGTTCAAATATTTGGACAATACTTCTAAGTAATTACAGTTCAAATAAGTAGAAAATATTCGAGTTGAATAACAAAAATACTACATACTATAACTTGAGGATGAAGCTAAAATTCTACTTAAAAAGTTATAAATTATACATTAAAAAAATTAGAAAATTAATGAGCAAAACATCTTAAGGAGTTAAGAGCGGCAAGTTAAATACAAAGCAAAATAATAAAAGTTAGGGCCTATATTAACAAAATATAAAACAAAATCAGGACAGCCAAAAGTCAGTTTATTTTTAAAAAAACTAAGAAAAAATTGGCAAACCTAGGATTGGTCAGTAAGAGAGAAGATCCAAATGATCAGTTCTATGAATGAAAACAGCAGCAACACTGGAGCTCTCATAAACATTACAGGATAATGACAGAAATTATGGGCTTTATGTAACAAAACCTTAGATAACAGAAAAAGGCCCAGAAAAATAACTTACCCAAACTGACTGAAGAAATAGAAAACTGAGATAGTCTTATTACTACTAAAGACACCGAATCAATTTAAAACTTCCTGCCATGAGAACCAGGCCTAGCAGGGATGCCAGACACAAAATCAATACACAAAAATACATTGCACTTCTATACACCAGTTCTGAACAGAACATGAAGACTTTTTCAAGATACCATTTACATTATTATCAACATCCTAGAAATAGATTTAACAAAAGACAGGTGACTGTCTCAGAGAAAACTGCAAAATTTTATTGAGAATTTAACATAGTGAAATTTTCAGTGTTAACAGCATGTAGGCTTCAGTTTGTCTTCTTCACTGATCACTGTCCGTCACCTAAAATAAATATTAAAAGTTGAGACCTTTACTTAGCAGAACTTTACTGAGATGATATAAAACGCACACAAAGGAGACTAGTTTTGGTTTTGTAAGATAAAACTAAAACCAGAACCCTAACCACTGCATAGATGTCTATGCTAAAGTACATTTTCAGGCATACAAACACTAATTTTTTAAATTCATTACTATTCTAGGGGGTATGAGGAAACAAAGACTTCTCAAGCCTAGAACAGATAAAATCCTCTGAGCCCATTTAAAGATAATTTTAAGTAAAGGGGATAAATGACCAGTGATCTTGGTTTAAAACAAAAAATTCTAAGAAACAAAACAAATAAGCAAACACAGTCTTTCAAATATAATGACTTGAAATACTCTACTAAATTATATGTTAGCTAAAATAATTATGTCACATTTGGAATTGCTTAACTAAAAAGGTCCAAGAACAGAATTTTATTGAGTTTGTCTCTTTTGTGCAAAAGTGCAAAAATAATTCATTGATCAGGTTCAACCTTTATGTGGTCTATTTATAGTACAATGGCCATTTGTCCCATTGGTACCAGTTTTCCTGGCATAAATACTCATAGCACTCCCTTTCACTTTCAAGAATGTCCTGTACTGGGGGATAAACATACACATTCATCTTATTTTTTTGTGTCTAAAAGAAATTTTTAGTGAACAATTCTGGCAATTTTTTAAGAAAACAATACTTTTGTATTGTTTAGACATCCAATTACTGGTGCATGTTAAATAATTTATACATATATACTTTAAAAAACATTTGGTCCCTTGCCTTGAGTTTTAAAAGTCTTCTACTTCAAAATTATAAAACTTTCATGTTTTATAATTCTTCAGCACGACTTCAACCTAATTAGATTTTTTTCCCAACACTGTCTTTGAATTTGGTGTCTAAACTACTTTTAAAATAATTTTTGTGAGCCTTGTTACTAAAGTATACTACTATAGAAAAGAATAACCATGACTCCAATTCTGAATGACTAACGCACCTGCTCCAGGAATTGAAGAACGCTCTATATTAGGTGGAATCTTCCCTTCCACATCAGGACCATCTCCACGTTCGTCTCCAGTCTTTTCTATGCCCAGGCCCATTTCCCAGGGATTGTCTTCTAAAAAATGAGTGGGAAAAAAGTCTTTAACAATAGTTAACTTGAGAAAAGCTCAAATTAAGGAACATTTTACAAAACTGGTTTTGAAGTCTGGTCATCAATGTCATGAGAGACAAAAAAAGCCTGAAGAATGTTTCCAGGTTAAAGGAGACCAGAGATACATGACAAATAAATGCAATGGGTGATCTTGGAATGGATCCCAGATGAGGAAAACAATGTATATAAAGGATTATCACTAGGCCAACTGAAAAAAACTACAATAGACTTTTCATTAAATAATGTTCCTGAATTTGGTAATTAAAAAAAATTAGGGCGGCGCCTATGGCTCACAGGAGTAGGGCACCAGTCCCATATGCCAGAGGTGGCAGGTTCAAACTCAGCCCTGGCCAAAAACTGAAAAAAAAAAAAAATTTAAAAGGGAGTATGTGACAAACAGATTGTGGTTCGAGAAGACAAAAGTATCAAAGACTTTTAACAACTAAGAAATTATTTGAATTTTTATTTCTCTACATTATGAAACTTTCTAAAAATTGCAATGTAAAGGCTAACAATAACACATCTAGGTTTGCTCATACTTTTGAAACAATGACTTAAGCTAGGAAAACAACATCCCAAGAAGACTATGTTTAACAACTAAAATAATTTATCATTTTACGTAAGTTTAATGTAGTCTACTTTGGTTTGCTAACGTAGAATCTTGGCAAGGATTGTACTTTCCAAGCATGCCAAGTAACTTTTAAGATATAGTATAGATAAAATGCTGAAAAAGGCACTTATCATAGACAGCGACTATAGTCAGCTGAAAACTATAACATTCTCTTACCTAACAGGTTTCCAGCAAATTTTTAGGGAACAGTTTACTTATTCCTATTACTAGCATAACATTACACATGAAACACAAAATGTTACTCCATACCCTCTGCACCTTCAACCACAGGAATTCCTTCTTCTTCTCTCTCTTGTCCAGGTTCAATTTCCTTACTCTCAGTTGATGGTTCTTCTTGATATTCAGTGGGCTTCTGGGCCTTGCGGAGAGTATGTGCAAATAAAGAGTACTGTTATTAATGCTATGGCAATAGAAACCACAAACACACATACTATGTGGTGATAACTAATCACAAGTAAATCTTGAAAAAAAAAGTTTTTCCTATACTCTTCTCTGTAAGTACTCCTAAAAGTTAATATATATATATATAAAACTCTGAAAAAGTAGTTACCTGAAAAACTGGTAATTCTGGAAACCATTTTAATCTTCTCTGGGCTATTATTAATAAGCATTGACAGTGAAGTTTTAAGGACTACTGCTAGGCTCATAACAACATATATATGCAGACAACACTCATTCATAGGATTCAGTTTATTACTACTTTCAGCAGAGAAGTCCTTTATACAACAACTCTACACTAGTTCAACAACTTTTTTGGATTTTTTTCAGAAAAATTAATTTCCGTCAACAGAAATAAGATGTTGAAGTACTCACAGCCACAGCTGCAAAAGAAGTAGAAGATTCTTCACCATCTCCTCTTCCTCTGGATCGTGACCTTGATCTCACACGTGCACTCATATTTCAGGTGGCAATTGGAAAATTGTAACCTGAAGACTGCAATAAAAAAGAATAATCATACTTAATCATTTCCACAGTTACCTGACTGCATTTTCTTTAACTTTTGGTGAGATTTCCAAACTAAGTGCTGAGTTAAAATAATAACTATTCTTGTTTTCCTATCACATCAAATAAGACTACTTGCACATCATTTTGTTTCTCTCACCTTGGTGGAGCAATGAACTTTAAATACTAGATTAAAAAGGGAAGACTTTCAGGGCGGCGCCTGTGGCTCAAGAAGTAGGGCACCAGCCCCACATATTGAAGGTGGTGGCTTCAAACCTGGCCCCAGCCAAAAACTGCAAAGAAAAAAAAAGGGGGGTAGAGACTTTCCTAAAGAGTTTTAATTCCACAATTAAAATTATAAAGAGATTTTGCAACATACATTTAAGGCCAGCTCTGCCTCCCCTTCCCAGGTCCCTACAATGGACTCTGAAATCCGTCCTCTATCGTCAATTTCAGGTTCCCCTGGGACTCAAAAATATCTCAAGAAGTATCCCCAGATCAATCTGCCCTGTGCCCACCCTTCTTCTGTGCCGAAATCCCACCACAAGACAAGGCTTATGGTGGGATGACTTCAAAGCCCTTCCTTCTCTGAGGCTACGGACTGCACTGCCTGACCTGTTGGAACCCGCTGGCTCCTCCTCACACTCACACTTAACGGTTTGCTATAAAACTAAAAATCTTCTGGAGGGAGGGAGGGGTAAGGGAGGAACTGTCCCCAGAGGGACTGATCTGCGGACCTACCACAAAAATAAGGCCTATGGCGGCCTCGCAGCCTGTGAAGTGGCAACGACCTCGAGGCCCTTCCGAAGCTACAGACTGCACTACTTGACCCGCTAGAAATCTGCTGTCTCCTCCTCACACTCATTCACACTTAAACTCCCAGACGGACTGATGTGCGGACCTACCAGCTGGATCTCAGTCGCCTCAAACCGCAGGAATGCTACCCGCACCCACTCGGCTCCCCAGAGTTCACCACGCGGCGTGCAACGGCCACCAGGAAGTCACGTGGTGCGCATGCGCAAACAAGTGTGTGCGTTTCCGCATTGTTCGAGGTTGCCCACCCCTCCCCCACCGAGTCTGCACTGACTAGCCCGCGTTCTGGCCCTTGGTTGGTGGTTTCACACACCTTCAGGACCCAAATATCTCAAACAGTGTGCCCCTTCAAAACCCATGCCATCTTCAGCTGACTCCCTCCCCTCCTTGGCGCACCTTCCTCCCGTCCTGGTTCCACCACAGCTACCCAACCTATGGCAGTGTTGCCCACTGTGAGGACGACGACCTCAAGGTTGTTCCTTTCCCAAGCCACAGACAGCACCTCCTGACCCGCCCAGAGCCCACACACTCACTCTCACCTGTTCTCACACTTGCTCAGAGACAGCAGAGAGCCGAGTAGAACTAAGAAGAAACAGAAACGGCACTTACCTACGTGGCTGCCTAAGCACCGCCTCTGTGGGGGGGGGTCAACTCTGCCAGCCAATCACAAACCTCCGTGGGGCAGGGTTAGGACGTGGAGGGGTAACTCCTTTGCGCTTGCCCTGTGGGATGTGTCACAGTGGGCTGTGTCATGAGGGTTGTCTTTACATTCTTCTCGCTTAGTGTAGAGGCTCCACCCCATGTGGGCGAGGGCGTGGCTTTCCCAGTGCTGAAAAAGGTTTATCCCTTGCTTCTCTCCCCTCCTCCAAAATTGTATGTTGTTGTGTGTTTAGGAATGTTCCCAGACTTGGATTTCACATACCGATTTACCTTCTAATTTTCCTCTCAGTGCTGTGCCCTCATTGTCCTTCAAGAAAGTCCTTGGTCTCCCCAGAGATGTGTGGAATCTTTTAGGTTCTCAGAGACTGCAACGCCAACTTAAAAATGATGGGAATCCAGAAAAACGCAAAAAGTATTAGTAAAGCCAAAAACATACATGTGCCTTAAAAATTGCACAAATCCTGTGACCCCCGGATTTCTACTGCTAAAACTCTGCTGTTAAGGAAACTGTCTTGAATGTTAACAATGCCTCTTTGCTTGTTCAAACTTTATGTCAGGTTCCTAAATCGTCTGTGAGGTCTATCTGTGCACTTCCTTTAAAAACTAGTTGTACAGGCTTGGCGCCTGTGGCTCAACTGGCTAAGGCGCCAGCCACGTACACCTGAGCTGGCGGGTTCGAATCCAGCCCAGGCCACCAAACAACAATGGTGGTTGCAACCAAATAATGGCCAAGCGTAGTGGCAGGCGCCTGTAGTCCCAGCTACTTGGGAGGTAGAGGCAGGAGACTCGCTTGGGCCCAGGAGTTGGAGGTTGCTGTGAGCTGTGATGCTACAGCACTCTATCCAGGGGGACAGCTTGAGGCTCTGTCTTAAAAAAAAAAAAAAAACTAGTTGTACAGGACGGCGCCTGTGGCTCAAAGGAGTAGGGTGCCAGACCCATATGCCAGAGGTGGCGGGTTCAAACCCAGCCCCGGTCAAAAACTGCAAAAAAAACCAAACAAAAACTAGTTGTACAAATTCTGCTAACTCAGTTTAGCAAAAATTCCCATTCTCACTATTTCATCATCCTCCATATCTGATCCGACTCCCTATCTGATCAGGTTCCTCATCCTGCACCACCTCCTGGGTGATGCCTGATCCCTCTGACCTGTCTTCCTCAAAAATCCTGTTAGGTCAGTTTAACCAGAAGCTTTCTCAACCCTGAAGTTTCCTCTGAGTGATTTTTCCATCCACTGACCCCCCACCTGCTTTCATCAAGCCCATGCTGCATTTGGAGTTGTGCCCAATCTCTCTATCACTGCAAGACCCCTCTCAATGGTCCCTATACCTATCATCATGGTCCTGAATAAAGTCTCCTTTACTGTGTTTTACCAAGTACTATTGAATAATTTTTTTTAACAATGTGAACAAAGATTTAGATACCTAGGACTTCCAAAGCAGCTTAATTTATAACAGCATGGTCATGGACTTGCTATATAAGTAAATTATGGCATGCTTGAAAGTGAAGTATGGTTGGCCATCAAAACTAATGCTGAATAATGTTTCCTTTCAGGGTGGTGCTGCTCACTTTTATTAACTAGAAATAGCATTGTTTGTGCAACGATGATCCCAAAAGAAAAGGAAGGTTTTGGAACAGTTTGCCAAGGCTACCACACCACCAACCTTCCTCTCAGACAGTGAGTGTGCTTTTTCTCATAGCCAGCAAATTCTAGAGCTTCAAAGACACAGTTCTCCAAGGGCAACCAAACAGATAAAATGCAACCCTTAGTATTGTCGATCTCTTGTGCCTGGAGTACCTCAAAGAGCTTCCCCATTGTGCAGGTGGTCTGGTGCACTGTCAGAGAAGGTGTGCTGTGGGGGAAGGTGCAGGGGAGGGCAGAAGCCCATTGTTCCTGCTTTTGGCGAACAAAGGTAAGTAGGCCTACAGGACAGAAAGGAGTTTGTCCTGTCCATCTCTGTCTCTCCTCATCTGACCACCCCCCACCCCCCCAAACCTTTCTGTCCTTGCACATCTTGTATGTCTAACCTGACTCTGCAGGTTACCTTTACAGAAGGACACATTCTTTTTTTTGTTTCTTTGTTTGTTTCATTTTGTTTTGTTTTGTTTTTGCGGCTTTTGGCCAGGGCTGGGTTTCAACCCGCTATCTCCGGCATATGGGGCTGGCGCCCTACTCCTTTGAGCCACAGGCACCACCCAGAAGGGCACATTCTTTGAGAATTAAAAAGATCCCCTGTGGCAAAAGTAAAATTGCCACATTTTTCTGTCTCTCTCCCTTCCTCCCTCCCTGTCTCTCTCCTTCTCTGGATGATAAGTGTCAATATAGAACCAAGTGTAAAAAATATATAATTCTTCCTTGACCTCACCAATCAGATATAACCACTTTTAGTGTCTAAGCAGGACTTGCTCCTACAACTCAGATCTTTGTGAGGATGAAATAAAGATTTATTGAGAAACACTATAATCACACTCTATAATCAACACAAACTGTGGGCTCTCCTCCTCAAGTAAAGTACTTTTATTGGCTCTTTGTCTGTTTCCTGTTATCTCCTGAAAAGGTTGTCTGTCTCCCTGACTTTGCTGCTTTGTCTGTTGGCAGCTGCTATGCTCTCTGCATAGGATCAAGTTTCTCAAAGACACTCTGAAGGAGTTAGAGGGCAGGAGAGATCCTTTCTGTATGAGAGCTTACATTCTGAACTGAAAAAGAAACCCCAATTTGCCCAGTGCTGTAAGCCTTCCCAGGAACCTCATCCTCAGGCAACATTAGTGCAGACATAGCAGTCCCTCTGAGGATAGGGAGGGACTACCAAATTTTTGTTTGAATCATTGTGGTGATTATAGAAATCACTTTCATTTTATTTTTTTATGACACAAATCTGCTGCTCCTTACAAATGATCCAATCACTAAGAATTAATCAGTACCACTGTCTTGTCATTATTATTTAATTTTTAGTATAAGATCACCTAATTCTTGGGAGAATTAACACCTGGCAGTAAGAGTATTGTTGCTAGGACCACTATGGAGAGCCCCAAGGCATCCCCTGTTGTCATTCACTCCCTCTCTCCTCCCTCACGTTAGCACAGGAAAAAAGAGACTCTTTGTTCACCCATTTGTCCTGGTCAGAGGTGATAATCAGGAATGCAGACAGATAACCATGCCCAGTCTGGAGTGAAGCAGGTGTTAGGGCCCCACTCTAGGCCAAGACTGCATGTGAGCTGTATTCAGACTGTCCAGAATCCTGATGGGAGAAATGTGGAAAATGCTGTCTGGGCCAGCTGTGGTCAGTGATATACAGACACATGGCCATACTGTGGGATGGGGCGTAGGAGGAGATGGTCCAGGCCTCTTTCCCCGTGGAGAAACATTTGGATTCACATGCTCACTGCAGGTGTGTGATCCAGAGGGAAGTGGTGGTGATGGTTGGTGGTGGGAGGGCTTGGTTTTTCCCAGTCTGGCCCTCTCCAGGTCTGGGGTACTGCCCCTGGGAGAGTTACTGCCCACAATCTTGCCAACCACACCCACAAATAGAGGGAATCCTAACAGCCTTGGACAGAAAGAGCAATGGAGTGCATATCTGGGGTGTATGAGAGGGGAGTGGATTGAATTCCCAACAGCTTGCCCCACCCATCCCAACCCCTTCAAAGGGAGAAGGGTGTAGATTCAGAGATTTATAAGAAACTTCCAATACTCAATATCTCTCAATTAGTGATGCACTAATCATCCTTTGCTGGCAATCTCAATTCTGGGACTTATCCAAAGGTATATTTATCCAAGTAGATTGCAGTATGTACACAACAATGGGAACAGTGAAACATAGAGTGCCTGTGTGTTCAGTGATGCATTTGCTCATATGAATTGCAATAAAACTAGACAATGGGATTTTTCCAGCCAACAAAGAATTAGCTAATATGTACCGATATAGAATGATGTCCATTAATTAATGTTAAATGCTACAAAAAAGCTGTAGTATGTACACCATATGGTATGATCCTACATTTCATTTAAACAAATGTGTGTATGTTTATATATGTTTATACATAGATTGTTCATGGTCTTTTTGCTATTTACATGTATAAGTAAAATTGGAATGAACCTCTTATACTTGCACTGCAGCACACATTTTTCATATTTTCTTAGTACCTGTTCTTGGATATTAGATTTCTGGGTGAAAGAGAAGTGGGGGATTCAAAGGTGTCCTTTTTTTTTTTTTTTTGCAGTTTTTGTCCAGGGCTGGGTTTGAACCCACCACCTCCGGC
>CAUYON010199174.1:0-19495 GCA_963573935.1 Arctocebus calabarensis
TATTAATGTCTTTATATAGTGATCAAGGAAATGCCATGAAGGCTATCTGTAACAGTACGATCAAAATATTTCTGAATGTATATGAATCGTGCCCTGTGATTGCACCAATGTACGTAATTATGATTCAATAAAATTATTAAAAAAAAAAAAAGTCATACGTCATGATCAAGTAGGTTTCACCCCAGGTTTAACATATGCAAGGCTGGTTTAACATATGCAAGTCCATAAACGTTATCCATCTTATTAACTGAAACAAAAACAAAGACCATATGATCCTCTCAATAGACACAGAAAAAGCATTCGATAAAAGCCAGTATCCTTTTCTAATTAGAACAGGCATATGTGGCACATTTATGAAACTGACTGAAGCTATCTAGGACAACCCCACAGCTAATATTTTACTGAATGGAGTAAAACTGAAAGCTTTTCCACTTAGAACTGGAACCAGGCAAGGTTGTCCTCTGTCACCATTACTATTCAACCTAGTGCTGGAAGTTCTAGCCAATACAATTAGGCAAGAGAAGGAAATAAAGGGCATCCAAATGGGAGCAGAGGAGGTCAAACTCTCCCTCTTTGCTGACTATATGATCTTAAACTTAGAGAACTCCTAAAAGTCAACCACAAGACTTCTGGAAGTCATCAAAAAATACAGTAATGTCTCAGGATATAAAATCAATGCTCACAAGTCAGTAGCCTTTGTATACACCAATAACAGCCAAGAAGAGAGGCTAATTAAGGACATAACTCCCTTCATCATATGATTAAAAGAAAATGAAATACCTAGGAATATACCTAACAAAGGAGGTGAAGGACCTCTATAAAGAAAATTATGAAACCCTAGGAAAGGAAATAACAGAGGACATTAACAAATGGAAGAACATACCATGCTCATGGCTGGGAAGAATCAACATTGTTAAAATGTCTATACTTCCCAAAGCAATCTACCTATTCAATGCCATCCCTATTAAAATACCAACTTTGTATTTTCAAGACGTGGAAAAAAGGATTCTGCATTTTGTACAGAACCAGAAAAATCCCCATATAGCAAAGGCAGTTCTTAGTAATAAAAACAAAGCCAGGGGCATCAGCATACCAGATTTTGGACTGTAATAACAAGGCCATAGTGGTCAAGACCGCATGGTACTAGCACAAAAATAGAGACACAGACATTTGGAATCTAATAGAAAACCAGGAAATGAAACTAACATCTTACAACCACCTAATCTTCGATAAACCAAACGAACATATCTTCGGGGAAAGACTCCCTATTCAATAAATGATGGGGGGAGAACTGGATATCCACATGTAAAAGACTAAAACTGGGCCCACACCTTTCTCCACTCACAAAAATTGATTCAAGATGGATAAAGTGCTTAAATTTAAGGCATGAAACAATAAATCCTCAAAGAAAGCAAAGGAAAAAAACTGGAAGATATCGGCCTGGGGAAAGACTTCATGAAGAAGACTGCCATGGCAATTGTAACAACAACAAAAATAAACAAATGGGACTTATTTAATCTGAAAAGCTTCTGTACAGCTAAGAAGACAACAACCAAAGCAAATAGACAACCTACATAAATGGGAAAGGATATTTGCATATTTCGAATCAGACAAAAGCTTGATAACTACGATCTATAAAGAACTCAAATTAATCCACATGAAAAAATCCAACAATTCCATATATCAATAAGCAAGAGAGATGAATAGAATCCTCTTTAAAGACGACAGACAAGGGGCTACCAAACATACAAAAAAATGCTTATTGTCCCTAATTATTAGAGAAATGCAAATCAAAACCACCCTGAGATATATCATCTAACTCCAGCGAGAATGGCCTACATCATAAAATCTCAAAACTGCAGATGCTGGTGTGGATGTGGAGAGAAAGGAATACTTTTACACTAGTGGTGGGACTGCAAACTAATACAACCTTTTTTGGAAGGAAGTATGCAGAACCTTCAAAGAACTCATGCTAGAGCTCCCAGGTGATCCTGCAATCCCATTACTGGGCATCTACCCAGAAGAAAAAAAATCCTGTTATCATAAGGACACTTGTACTAGACCGTTTATTGCAGCTCAATTTACAATTGCCAAAGTGTGGAAAAAGCCTAAACGCCCACCAACCCGGGAATGGATTAACAAACTGTGGTATATATATCATGGAATTCTATTCGCCCATTAATAGAAATGGAGACTTTACATTCTTTGTATTAACCTGGATGGAAGTGGACCTAAAGCATCACAAGAATAGAGAAGCACGAATCCTATTTCTTCAATTTTGATATGAGGACAACTAATGACATGGTGGGGGAAGGGGAGAGCAGAGAAAGAGAGGAGGAGGGAGAGAGTGAGAGAAAGGAAGAGCAGAGAGAGGGAAGGAGGGTGAGGGCTGGGGTCTCAGTATGTGATATACCTTTTGGGGACAAGGCACAATTGTAAGAGGGACTTTACCTAAGAAATGCAATCAGTGTAACCTGGTTTCTTGTACCTTCAATGAATCCCCAATTAAAAAAAAAAAAAGAAAGAAAGAAAAGAAACAGTGTAAGTTTTTATACCCAACAAAACTGACCTTCGAGTATAAAGGACGCAGATAAACGAGTTAAAGTCCAAGAACCCAGGAAATACTGTCTTTATGATCCCTTCCCATGGAATCTGATAGAGAATAACTTTCTGGCAAAATGATAAGAGATACATGGGCAGCACTGGTGATAAGCATTACAAATATCCTGTATTTGCTGTAACACTGAGATTAAATGAAGGTCAAAGGGTTAACATATAGGGCTATATGATCTAGATACAGTTAAACCATTTTAAAGTGTGAAAGAGAAATGAGAATGGCACATGTAAAAAAATGTTATCATTTGCAGCAATCAAAAATGATAGTGGTAGATTGTAATCCTAATCTGGAAGGCTGAGGCAGTTGGATCTCCTGAACTCAGGAGTTAAAGACCAACTTGAGCAAGAGCAACTCTCACTCTAAAAAAGCTAGCAGAACATTATGGTGGGTACCTTTAGTCCCAGGCACTTGGGAGGCTGAGGCAAGAGGATCGCTTGAGCCCAAGAGTTTGAGGTTGCTGTAAGCTATGATGCCATAGTGCTCAACCAAGGGCTGCAAAGTAAGACTCTGTCTCAAAAAAAAAAAAAAAAAAAAAATTGATAGTGGTAGAATTATTATTCTGAGGCAATTGTTCTCTACCAGACTTATTAAAACACTACTACTGTGGTACCTTCCCAAGAAATTTTTGGAAAAAATGGAAAATACCATTTCTTTCCATGTATCTTTGCTATGAAAATTTTGTAGGTGCATCAAAAAGATAAATGCTTAAAAATATGTTTACATGAGAAAGTATACAAGAGATAATGTTTAGCTTTTGGAGGATGAATAATATTTTCAAAATTTTACTTTTACCATATTTCAATCTTTTGGGATCATAAGCTGCCATGAGCAACAATAACTTAGATGTTTACATTTGTGCCTGGTGGGGAAACTGAATTTATATCAGCACTGGAGAACAACGGGCCTGGAATCTTTCCAGTTGTTTGTCCAGTTTTACTAGACGCTAGACATGCCCATTCCTTTCCTTACAGTTATGGCTGCTCTAGTACCAACGGCTGCAAAGTGGACCCTGCAAACCAAGCTATTTACTATCTGGCCTTTCACAGAAAAGGTCTGTTTACCCTGGATTAAAGCATGTCCTGATTCCTTTAAAAACAAACAAACCAACAAAAGAAAGTTCCTGAAGGTCCTGATAATGAATTCAGTTGTCAAAATAACTTTAATTTTTTCAAAAATTCTTATTTATTCCCCTCAAACACCCCCAAGTATCCACCTGCTGCCTTTTATTTTATTACTCCATTTTTCCACAACAAACTTGTACAATCAGCTAACTTAATCAAAACTTTCCTCACTAATTCTAGGCCCACTCCTTTCTTCCCTTATTCTGCCAATCAACCCTAACTTTTGATGGAACCTACTCTGGTTGTTTGTTTGTACAGTGGCCACTGGGATCACAGGGACCCTCAGTGATCACCTGCTCTAACTCCCTTTCTACCAATGGAGTTAGAAGCCCTGGCTCTCTGTATGTCTCTATGCTGCTCACAATTATGACCTTATGTGAGATCTCCATGGATTTGAGTTCCCTCATTTGAAAAAGAGAGATTATCAACTCTATTTTTTTGTTGCTGTTGTTGACACAGAGTCTCACTTTGTCACCCTCGGTAGAGTGTGCCGTGGCATCACAGCTCCCAGCAACCTTAAACTCTTGGACTTAAACGATTCTCTTGCCTCAGCATCCCACATAGCTGGGACTACAGGTGTCCGCCACAATGCCCAGCTATTTTTTGTTTCAGTTGTCATTGTTGTTTAGCTGGCCCAGGCCAGGTTCCAACCTTCCAGCCTTGGTGCATGTGGCTGGTACCATAACCACTATGCTATGGACACCAAGCCTATCAACTTTATTGTACTTAGAGTCCATGAAGTCCCGAGAGATTTAAAAAACCTGTTTTAAATTAGTTAGTGGTAAACTCAAAAACAGATCAGAAGTTGTAAGATCTAACATCTGTAGGTAAGATGCAACCTAGTTCTGAAAATGTTTAAATCGTTTACAAAAGATTGGTTCCTTTTCTTCTTCCTTAGCTCAGTGTCCTTAAAAAGTCTCTTGGTTATACCAGCTGTGTGTGTCCTCCCACACCCCGTTTATTCCTTTTCTTTTAGACATGGGGGTCTTGGAGTGCAGTGGTATAATCACAGCTTGCTGTAGCTTTCAACTACTGGGCTCAAGTAGTCCTCATGCCTCAAACTCTCAAGTAGCTGGGACTATAGGTATGTACCACCATACCCTGCTAATTTTTACATTTTTCGGGGGTGGGGGGAGGCATCTTGCTATTGCCCAGGCTGGTCTCAAACTCCTGGTCTCAAGCAGTCCTCCTGCCTCTGCCTCCTAAAGTGCTGCGGTTATGAGCGTCAGCCACTGTGCACAGTGTCTACATTTATTCTTACACTGTGGTTCTCACTCTTGTAGTTTTGATTCCCAAATTATAGTTTTCGTGTCTCATTCCCATTTTCCTATTTCCAGCTTCTTGGACACCTCCAAACTGTCCTTCTCCAAAGCTATCATTCTCCCTACAAAGTTAGCCACATCACCAATGCTCTAAATTTAACAAATTAACACTGGCTCCTGCCTTACTGACTTTCCAATTTTTTTTTTTTTTTTTGAGACAGAGTCTCACTTTGTCGCCCTCAATAGGGTGCCATGGTGTCACAGCTCACAGCAACCTCCAACTTTTGAGCTTAGGTGATTCTCT
The DNA here is from genome assembly GCA_963573935.1 of Arctocebus calabarensis. NCBI lineage: Eukaryota > Metazoa > Chordata > Mammalia > Primates > Lorisidae > Arctocebus > Arctocebus calabarensis. The sequence goes on from CAUYON010199174.1 coordinate 5,305, forward strand.
TGCCTCAGCCTCCTGAGTAGTTGGGACTTCAGATGCCTACCACACGCCCGGCTATTTTTTTGTTGCAGTTTGACCGGGGCCAGGTTTGCACCTGCCACCTTCAGTACATGGGGCTGACACCCTACCTACTGAGCTATAAGCACCGCCCAACTTTCCTATTTTTTACTTTACTAATTTGATTGCATGCACAGTGACCATCATACAGTTTATGGAATAGAATTGTAACTTCTGAATTTCAGAAATTATATTCCATATATATCCTATGAAGAATATCCAGAACCTAGAAAGAAGTTAGAAATCAAACAATCAGCAAGAAAAAAACAAATAACCTTATTAAAAAGTGGACAAAGACATGAATAGAATCCACAAAAGAAGATAAATACATGTAAAAATGCTCAACATCACTAACCATCAGGCAAATGCAAATTAAAACTGCAAGGAGAAACCACCTTACTCCTCTCAGAATGACACTAAAAAATAAAAAACAAAAGATGTTGGTGTAGACATGGTGAAAAGGAACGCTTATATCCTGTTAGTGGGACTGTAAATTAGCACGACCTCTATGGAAAACAATATGGTACTCACAGAACTAGAAGTAGACCTACCATTTGATCCAGCAATCCCAGTACTGGGTATCTAACTAAAAAGTCATTATATCAAATATATGCCTGCACGCGAATGCTTATCACAGCAAAATTCGTAACTGCAAAGGTATGATATCAACCTGAGTGCCACCTGATGAGTGAATAAAGGGCATATGAGGCACGCACACTAACATGCGGGACACCACTCAACCCTAAAGACGACGAATAAGGCCTTTTGTAAGGAAAGCACTGCAGAACGCTGTATTAAGATCCCAGGAGTGGGAAAATCACTACCAGGTGTTCTCACTAGTTAAGTGGGAGCTAAACGACAGGGATGGACAGTCATGTAGTGTGTGGAGGACACGGGGAACTAAAAAGGGAGGAGAGAGGGACCCACACGTGCCCCCTGGGTGCCACGTGCACTGGAGTCCTGACTTCCGCACCGCTCAATTCATCCACGTAACAGAAACACCAATACCTTCCTTAGTGATTTGAAATTACGTGTCACAAACATTTTGAAATTTAAAATTAAACTTGACATATAAATAAATGAAAAAAGCACTACATGCTGAGTCCAAACCTGGGTTCAAGTTCCAGTTCAACTATAGCTTTTCACTAGACCTTTCTGAGAATCAGTTTACTCCATGCAGTGATTACCATATATTTCATAGATAATTAAATAAAGCAAAAGGTTTGAAACATCTGTAATGTACTCCATGTATGTAAACGATAACCTTCTATCAGTTAAAGCAACTGTATTTTAGATGTTCGCTTTAGCGTAATACTCACCTTCTCCATCTGACAGCAGCAGGCTGCTTGACAGGCAGATTCTCAACCCCTTTGAACAGCATTACTAAGCCATGATTCACATAACATTCACCATTTAAAGTGTAAAATTCAACGGTTTTTAGTATATTGACAGTTGTCCATCTATCACTGCAATCAATTTTATATTTTCATCACCCTAAAAAGAAATTCCCTAATCTTTAGCTGTCATCCCTCCACACTAAGCACCCACAATCTAACTGTCCCTCTAGTCACCTACTCTGAAGATCTCATGTGAGTGGAATTATGCAACACATGGTCCTATACACCTAGCTTCTCTCACTGAGCATAATGTTTTCAGGTTCATCAATGTTGTAAACGTATCAGTACTTCACTTCTGTTTATTGACAAATATACTCCCATTATATGGTTATACTATATGTTGCTTAGTTAGCAACTAAAAAGAACTGGGTTATCTCTACTTTCCGGCTCTTAAAAATAATGGTGCCATCAGTTCTCTCGTATAACTTATTATGTGGCCTTTTGCTTTCATTTCTCTGGAGTAAATACTTAGGAACAGAACTGTAGGATCACATGGTGAGTCTATGGTTAACTTTTGAGGAACTCCCACACTGATTTCTAGGGTGACCACACCATTTTACAGTTCCATCAGCAATGTATAAAGGTTCTAATTTACTCACATCCTTACCAACATTTGTTACTGTCTTTGTCAGTATAACCATTCTAGCAGGTGTGAAGGGGAGTCTCACATGGTTTCTGATATACATTTTCCTAATGGCTAATGGTACCCAGTATCTCTTCATGTATTTACTGTACATGTGTACATCTTCCTTGAAGAAATGTCTATTCAAATGGCAATTGAATGGAGAAAAAAATAATCTTTTCAACAAAATCATTCTTTAAAACATTGGACATCAATATAAAAAAAATTTCCTGCCTGTATCTTATAACACAAACAAAATATAACTCAAAACTTTTAAAACAGACACAAGAAAAAACATTTGCAGCCTTGGGTCTGGCAAAGATACAAAATCAAAAATATGATCAGTAAAAGCAAAAATTAACAAATTGAACTTAACTAAATTTAAAACTTATCCTCTGCAAAAGATGCTGTTAAAAGAAGAAAAAGGCAAACCACAGACTAGGAACAAAGTATTTACAAAGCAATACCTGATAAAGAACCTATGTCCTGAATATTTATATACCTCCTAAAACTCAGTGATTGCTGTGCATCAAAAAGGGTGATCAACAGAATAAAGATGTAACCCATGGAACAGAATGTTTCCAAGTCAAATGTCTACAAATATTCTGCAGGTCAATATCCACAGTATATAAAGAGTTCCTGCAACTCAACAATAAAGAAAGAAGCAACTGATTAAAAAAGAGACAAAAGACACTGAATACAAGGTGAATGCTTCATTATGTATGTTTTCTCAGTTTTAAAAACCTCTATAATAAGAAAACAACCCAATTCAAAATGGACAAAAGATGTGAAAACATTTTACCAAAGAAGGTATGTAGGTAACAAGCATAACTACAGATCTGTAGTTAGGCGAACTACTAAAATGAGGTACCACTAGACACCTATTAGAATAGCTACATTTTTTTAAAAATCTGATAATATAGGTTGAACACCTGTAATCTGAAAATCTGAAATCCAAAATTCTCCAACGAGCATTCCCTTTGAACATCTTGTCAGCCCTTTCTTATAAAGTTAAAACAATTACCATATAACCCATAGCAACTCCACTCAAGTATTTACCCAAGAGAAATGAAAAAATCACATTCATAAAAAAACCTGTAACTAAAGTGCATTTATTCATAATCACCAAAAACTGTGAACACCCAAATGTGCCACAACTGGAGAATGAATAACAAGTTATTACACATTCACACAATAAAATGCTACTCGGCAATGAGAAGGAACTAGCTACTGAAATGGCAGCATCATGGAGAAACCTCATGCACTTGGCTAAGTGTGAGAAGTCAGCCTCAGAAGGCTACACATTGACTGTATGAATCCATTTACATCATTCTGGAATTGGAGAAGTACAGGAACAGAAAACTTCCCACTGGTGGTTAAGTGCTGGGTGTGAGGGGATGGCGCACAAGGCAAAGTTTTAGGGTAATGAAATTGTTTTATATTTTAATTGTGATGGTGGTTTATATGACCACATGTGCTTGTCAAAACTCAGAACTATATACTAAGGATGAATTTTACTGAATATAAATTATATTGATAATAAAAGTATTAAGAAAAATGTGATAATACCAATTAAACGATATCACAGCAATTAAACAGTCATAAGGCATAAAGTTATTTTCTAGGTTTAATCATATACATGTGATTTACATATGCTACCTATCACCACATTTCAAACAAAAGGAGTCTATATTTCAGCTTTATAAATTTAAGGTTAGAACTATTTAATGATTTCCTTCACCAAAAAGCCAACTATATCTTGTCTGAAAACCACTGTTTCTTTAAATAATTAATTTACCTATTATGAGTATGTGCAGGGTATTATGAGATAATCAGGGCAGGGTTCAGGAACTTGCTTTTTCAAAGTCTTTCCATCTTCCTAACAATAGATACAGCTAGTATAAAGTGTATAACCTACATTTAAATATTCTCCAATCTCTTTTGGCACATTCTTTAAGGTGATTAATCAGCAGAATAAATTCCCTTTACAGGGAGGAAAGAGAATTTGGGGAGGTATGGAACTTTATCAAACAGCAAAACATAAGCTGGTGTCATGAGTCTCAAAGTAAACATGTAAAAAGCAGGCTTTAGAAGGGGGCTGACCCACGTGCCCACTTCAAAAAGCAAGAGAAAAGCATAGGCAAGATTCAAATTCAGGGCAATGCCACTTCAGACGAAGTTATCATAATACTAATACCCCTCCATTCATCTGTAATTATTTAAGTAACAGCTTGGGTCCACAAATTTCATATCATCAAGTATCCTTTAGTATTTTAATATGCATACAACTTGGCTTAATTTTGCACTTCACATTTAACAATATATTCATAGACACAGTTGAAGCACTTTAAAATTTATACTAATGTATACAGTCTTTTTGCTAATCACTCAAAAATTTAAAAAACAAATCATTTTAAGTCATAAGTAAACACAGAGAAATGCAAATCAAAACCATAATGAGATTATCACCTAACTCCAGTGAGAATGAATTTTACCAAAAGGTCCCTACACAACAGATGCTGGCGTAGGTGTGGAGAGAAAGGAATGCTCCTTTACCATTAGTGGGACCACAAAGCAGCACAAGCTCTGTGGAAAGTACTACTGGGGATTTACCCAAGGAAAAAATGACATTTTATAAAAAGACACCTGCACTCAACTATTTATAGCAGCACAATTCACAATCACAAAGATGTGGCAACAATCCAAGTGCCCATTAATATGTGAGTGGGTTGATGAACTGTGACACAGTGTATGTGTTCTGGGGAGAACTACTCAGTCATGTTAAAGAATGGTGAACTAACACCTCTGGTATTAGTTCCTGGATGGGACTGGAGACCATTCCTTTAAGTGAAGTATCACAAGAATGGAAAAACCAACAGCAGATATACTCACTATCAACTTGGAACTCACCAATCAACACTACAGGAGCGAGGAAATCAAGCACATGAGGGGGAGGGGTGCTGGGGACTCAGACTCCCCCTCCCCCCACAATTCACACTGGGGGATGGGCACACTGACAACTTTGACTCGAGTTGTGCAAAAGCAATTTATGTAACTACAACGTTTGTGTCCCTGTAACATTCTGGAAAATAAAAATAAGATAACCAAAAGGATATACGAAAAAGTAATTGTGTTCATTTTTTATCTTAATGAAAAATTTATTGTGACTAATTTTAAACAAGAGAATATAGAAAATCCCCCCCTTTTTGGCTTCCTGACATCTGACTTTCTCCTATTGTTTTCAGAAGCTGCCAGTATTCTGAGTCATACACAGATGATTTACTGCAACAGAAACTTACCCTGTGAAGTGTCACTGTGTGTTGTTCCCATATAGCCGTTTCCTCCATTGCTATGTTCTGACAAAGGAAACAAAAACAAATCATTCACCTTCTAAGAAAATGTCCTTAAAGAAACAGATGGGAATATCCACCAAATACTTTAGCAAACGGAGATACTAAAGTTCAGACTATTAATATTAGAGATACTTGAAAGGGAGTTTTGTAATTATGGAAGGATTTTTGTTTGCTTTTAAGAGACAGGAAACTACACACAGGAACTTCCTTTGTTTTTAACTTAATCTGCACAGATGCTGCTCTATAGTCATTGTATGCAGCTGAAATCTTAATTTAAACTAATTCTGTAACATTATACTTAACATCAGAAAAGGATAAAAACTGCAACAGCATTATTGAAAAATATTTAATGGCACAAAACATTTAAAGGTATTCCTCACATTCTGCAAAGGAAGGGAAAGTTAAGGACCTCTGAACACGGCCACTATAAACATCCACGCTACAGGAGACAGACAAGACCCTCTGACGGGTGGTCACAGTCAAACACGACTCCACCTAGTTTGACTTCAGAATTACCTTCTCAAGCTTTGTTTATAACTATTAAAAAAATAGCTTTATCTAATATTTGTTATTTATACATGCACACACAAAAAAATCTAAAAAAGCAAATGAACAATCTTCAATACTTCCCCAAGAATCACCATAAGTAATATAAGCTCCAATATAGGACCTACTCAAACCACAGCACAGTTTCACCTCCTGTCATAAACCCTTTACAGGAGAAAATAAATTATCTATGGGATGAGTACTAATGAATTCAAAATAAATCTCTTTTAAATTGGGTCAATTGCTCTTAAAAGCTTAAATAATTCAGTCTCCCTTAATGTTACTATGTTATGGACCTGGGGTCCCTAAAAATGTATTTGTTTACAAATAAATTGTCTTTATCATAAAAAAACTTTAATTATTTGGGACTCATTGAGGGTACAAAGAATTGGGTTATACTGATTGTATTTGTTAGATAAAGCCCCTCTTATAATTGTATCCTGCCCCTAAGAGGTGTGCCGTACACCGTGACCCCCATCCCCTTTCCCCTTACTCATTCCCCTACCTCCGCCCTTGTATTAGCTCATCTACTGCCTGCATATTAGAATAGCATACATTGGATTCATGCTTCTCCATTCTTGTGATGCTTTACTAAGAATAATGTGTTCCAGTTCCATCTAGGTTAATACAAAGGCTGTAAAGTCTCCATTTTTTTAATGGCTGAATAGTATTCCATAGTGTATATGTACCACAGTTTGTTAATCCATTCCTGGGTTGGTGGGCATTAGGCTGTTTCCACATTTTGACGATTATAAATTGAGCTGCAATAAACAGTCTAGTGCAAGTGTCCTTATGATAAAAGGATTTTTTTCCTTCTGGATAGATGTCCAGTAATGAGATGGCAGGATCAAATGGGAGGTCTAGTTTAAGAGTTCTTTCAGAGTTCTCCATACTTCCTTCCAAAAAGGTTCTATCAGTTTGTAGTCCCACCAGCAGTGTAAAAGCGTTCCCTTCCCTCCACATCCACGCCAGTTTTGAGACTTGGGCCATTCTCAATGGGTTAGATGATATCTCAGGGCAGTTTTGATTTGCATTTCTTTGATAATTAGGAACAATGAGTATTTTTTCATGTTTGTTAGCCATTCGTCTGTCCTCTTTACAGAAGGTTCTATTCATGTCTCTTGCCCACTGACTCATGGAATTGTTGGGTCTTTTTTTTGTTAACTGAGATCTCTATAGACCCTAGTTATACAGTTTTTATCTGATTCAAAATCTGCAAATATCTTGTCCCATTCTGAAGTTTGGTTGTCCGTTTTGGTTGCTGTTTCCTTAGCTGTACAGAAGCTTTTCAGTTTAATTAAGTCCCATTTGTTTATTTTTGCTGTTGCGACTGCCACAGACTTCTTCTTCATAAAATCTTTTATAAATAAAATTTAAAAAAGAAAAAAAAAAACATTTTCAGGCTTTGGTGCCTATAGCTCAGTGGCGAGGGCATTGGCCACATACCAGAGCTGTTGGGTTCGAACCCGGCCCAGGCCTACTAAACAACAATGACAACTACAACAATAATATAGCCAGGCGTCATGGCGGGCACCTGCAGTCCCTGCTACCTGGGAGGCTGAGGCAAGAAAATCACTTAAGCCCAAAAGTTTGAGGTTGCTGAGAGCTATGACGCCACTGCACGCTACTGAGGGCAACATAGTGAGACTCTGTCTCAGAAACAAATAAACAAACAAACAAATACACACCATTCTCAGAGTTACCAAAAGGTAGGTTGAAAGGGGAGAAAGCTGAGCGTGACATTCTCAGAACATTAGCCATCACCCACTGTTATGCCTATTTCAAATCTGTTACCCTGCTGTCATTCAGCATCACAAGAGTAAGTTATCAATAGGTGCCATGAACCCATTTCTCCTTTCCCACAGCAACTTTAATTGACATTAATGCCATTTTAGAAAAGAAATCCCTATGAAGAAAGCCTGCTTTCCTAAATTCAGAGCAACTAGATTAACTTCCCTGCGAGATGAGGAAGAGAGAAAGGATCCCTCTGTTCACGCCCACAGATCAGAACTGCCAACCTCACCAGCATTTTGTTTCACTCTTCCAATCAAGTGCCGCAAAACCTCCCTTTAGTGAGATCTCTGCTGGAAACAAAGATGTTTTGTTTTTTAACAAAAACTGACTGGGATTTAAACCATTAAAAAACACTCTTCCATCAACAAGAAGCAATGATGGTATAAGGAGATCTGCTAAACCAACAGTCCCACTAAAATATACATGCTAAAAATATCAGCAATAATTACCAGTTTGTCAAATCTCAGATAACATTAAGAATGAGAATGGCTTGTGTAGCTCAAAGCTCATCTTTTCAGCATCTACTTCATTAACCAGTGACATTGCTTAACTGACTTTTTAGTACTTTTCCTATCAGATCAAACTGAAAGTGATCTGATAATATGCATTTGTTCTCCTCGATATGTCCCGCATATCTCCCATACATAAACGACATAGTTTATCATCCTCCCTATGGTTTTTAAATGAACATAGTTTTCCATTTTGTAAAAAGAATATTAACCAATTGGGAAATTCACTTAATGGTGTAGGGGGCAGGAAATAAAACTGTATGCTGCCGTCTTAATTCTGTTTAATGAGTAGGAAAAAAAGGCTGAAGGGAAACATGAAGTGAATGGACTGTAAATGACACTTTTTCCATCAGGTGTTTTATTCTTAGTTTACCATTCTCCATTCCCAATCAGAACAAATACAAATGTATTTTAAATCATATTCATCAAGTTGCATTCCTACTTGAAACTGCAAAAATAGTCCCCAATTTACAATAAACATAATGATATGTCAATTTTCTTTCTTTCTTTCTTTCTTTTTTTTTTAAGGCAGAGTCTCACTATGTCACCCTTGGTGGAGTACTATGATGTCACAACTCTCAGCAATCTCAAACTCTTGGGTTTAAGCAATTTTCTTGCCTCAGCCTCCCAAGCAGCTGGGACCACAGGCACTCACCACAATACCCGGCTATTTTGTTGTTGTTGTTGTTACAGTTGTTTAGCTGGCCTTGGCTTGGCCTGCCAGCCTCAGTGCATGTGGCCGGTGTCCCATGCACTAAGCTATGAGCACCACCACGTTAACTTTCTTAGGGTGCTCATACAACCATTTTGTTCTTCACTTTCAGTATAGCATTCAATAAATATGATATATTCAGGCTTTTATGTTAGATGATTTTGCCCAGCTGTAGGCTAAAGTGTAAGATTCTTGGCATGTTTAAGGTAGGCTGTGCTAAGTGATTATGTTTGGGGTCAGGTCTATTAAACGCATTTTCAACTTACAGTATTTTCAATTTATAATGGGTTTAATTACTGAGATACAGCCCCACTGTGCATTGAGGAACATCTGTACTATTTTTAATTTGACTTTAAAGAAAATCAAGTAATGGTCAAGTTTATTTTATAAATTACTGTTCATCTTAAAAAATGTTTATTCTACCATTAATAAGAAACCTATACATTAAGGTCTTCATATAGAGTTTCCAGAAGAAGTGAAATTTTGTTCGTATAAGTTCAGGGGAAAAAATTAAAATACATGGGCAGTGCCTGTGGCTCAGCAGGTAGGGCACCAGCCCATATACCGAGGGCGGCGAGTTCAAAACCAACCATGACCAAACTGCAACAACAGAAAAGATAGCCGGGCGTTGTGGCAGGCGCCTGTAGTCCCAGCTACTCGGGAGGCTGAGGCAAAAGAATCACCCAAGCCCAGGAGTTGGAGGTTGCTGTGAGCTGTGATGTCCCCGCACTCTACCAAGGGCGATAAAGTGAGACTCCTTCTACAAAAAAAAAAAAAATTAAAATACTAAAATATAATTATTCTCAGCTATCCTACATCAAATCAATATGTTTTTTGGGGGAGAGGAATTGGAAAAGTGCATAACCAGTTTCCCCAGAAGGGAAATACAACAGCTCACTTCTATGTTAAGTCAAACCCAGCTTTCTGAGTTTGATTTCCTGAAGGAAGACCTAAACACCGGCAGGTGACAGAGAGTATCAGGAGGGTCAGTTAGACTCGGACCAGCCACAAACCAAGTTAATCCATAACATAAATGAGTTACTATGCATTGGCACTCATTTTTTTTTTAAATCAACAGAAAAATTATTCCTAGTTTAAGCTATGGACCACGTCATCTCTCTTTACTTTCAACTATTTCATTTGTTTCAATGGCAAAAGCAGCAAAATTCTGTCCCTGGTTGTTGGTGTCACCAGGAGGTCCTCCTGTGTTCTGAATGAACCAGGGTCAGACCAATGGGCAAACACGTAGGCGTGTGATAATGCAGATACAGTAACATGAGAATGGCAACATCCTGGTGGCTGAGATTCAAAGATCCTTTGTCAACTTCTCTCAAACTTGTTGTATATATTTGCAAGTGATATACGGGGGAGAAAACTAAGGAGCTCCCTCTAGTAAATCACTCACAAATGGAAGCTAAAATTGTTATACATAGTGGTTCTCAACCTTCCTATGCCGTGCCCTTTGATACAGTTCCTGTGGGTCACGACCCACAGGTTGAAAACCGCTGATATGAAACACTGATGTTGCAGTACCACTAAATTTGTTAAGCACTATTTTTATGAGCATTCCATAAAGAAAAAACGTGTTCATTAATCAGTAAGGATTTTGATGCTTTAGAAAAAGCACCATTTTGAAAGCATCATTCCTTTCAAAGAATACCTAAGAAACAAGTGGCCTCTGAGATGGAGCTATGAAAACCAGGGTAGGGTAGTCTGCCTTTTTCACTGTGAGCCTTTTAATCATATTCATCTATTACTTACTGAAATCAATGATTTTTTTTTTTTTTTGTAGAGACAGAGTCTTACTTTATCACCCTGGGTAGAGTGCCGTGGCATCACACAGCTCACAGCAACCTCCAAATCCTGGGCTCAGGCGATTCTCTTGCCTCAGCCTCCAGAGTAGCTGGGACTACAGGCGCCCGCCACAACACTCAGCTATTTTTCTGTTTTGCAGTTCGGCCAAGGGGGGGTTTGAACCCGCCACCTTCAGTATATGGGGCCGCCGCCCTACCCAATGAGCCACAGGTGCCGCCCTGATATCAATGATTTTTATAACTTAATATTCTTATTGTAAACCTGCTTCTCAGTTTTCTTATTTGAAAAATACAGAACGAATAATTGCATAACTTGCATAACAACCTTCTATTTTCAGTCTTCTTCCCAAAGCATTTAAGCTTGCAGGAGACCAAAAGGAAAATGTATTATTTCTCTAAGTGTGATTCTAACATTATCATTCCCTAGTTACTCTGAAAGACGCTATTAAACAGAAAATGAACTAGACTGGAAATAATGAGACCACAGCCCAGATTTGTCCCTGACTAGAAATGTGACTTTAGTTTCTTCACCTATAAAATGAGGGAACTGGATGAAATTATCTCAAATAAAGAGACCTTTCCAGCTCCAAAATTCTACTAAGACTACAATTACAATAAACAGGCTACAAATTCAATAAATAGTGAAGCCCTGCAGGCATCCAAAGTGACCACAAAGCGTGGCTGGTGGATTCTGAGTTCTGCGTACATTTCTAAGTCAGCATCAACTGACTAGAATCACAATTTCCAAAGAAGCAAAAAGCTGCATCTCAGAATCTGCCAAGAGTCTGCTTGGTTTCTTTGTTCTCAGCTCCAGCTGGCAAAGGCACTACACCCAGATCACCAACCCTGAAGGGCTTCCTGCCAAACTTCAGATCCCAATACTAGGCAGTTTCACTGTGCTTGGGAAAGACCGGAGGGCACAAGAACTGAGCAGACAAGATGAACCTACAACTGGGAGAAAACCAAATCCAAAACAGAATATATAATGCCAGTATATGGCAAATAAAGAACTCCTTACATCATATCTAAATATACAGCCAGTTAAATTTAATAATCCTTATGGCTGTAACTTCAAACACCCATTCATTTATCAGCAAACATTCTGTAAATATGGTAAATGTTCTGAAGCCCTCTGGGCTCAAGAAGCAATTCAGAACACACGATAGATGGTATACAGATGTGTCATGAAGGATGAAGACGACTCGGTCTGCTATGAAGAGCAGAGACCAGCTCCCCAAGATGCAAAAAAGTGGGGAAAGATGTTTCTGGAGAAGAAAAAGCACGTCAGCAAGACTGTGTGGTGTTGCACATGATGCTGGCTTTGGTGTGACTCGAGTTGTACAATACATGCAACAGGCAGAGGGTAAAAAGAGACGGTGGACGGAACCAGATTACAACGGGCCTCGTAACCTAATGCCAAGGACTTTAACTCAAAGGGGAAACACTAGAATTTTAGACAATAAAATGACATAGTCAGAATTCATTCTGAAGACTAACAGGGAAGACAAATGTGAAGAAAGGAGATCAGTTAGAAAGTGAAAGTGCAAGTGAGGAGTTAAAAGTGGCCCTTAAGTTTCTGAAGTGGGCAGCTGAGTACAACAAGCAGGAGGAGAAAAAGATTACAAATTCAGTTTGGGACATGCTTAATTTAAGGTGCCTATGGCACTACCCTGACAGAGATAGGGCAGTAGGCAGTTAGATATACAGGTCTGATGATGAGGAGTCAGATCTGGAGTAGATAAGGACCTCCAAGCAGCACCCAGAGATAGTAGAAAAAGATCCAGTTACCAAAGGACTAAGATGACAGACACTGTGGACTACAGTATTTCATGGGGGGAAAGGAAGAATCAAAGAAATTTGAAAAGCAGCAGCCAGTAAGGATACAGGAAAACCAATTAAGCTAAAACAATATTATCATTTATCGTCCAGAGAACACACCAAAACAAAAAGTAAAAACTTAAGTTCTCTCAATTTTTGAGATCAATATACCTTATTTATCTGATGTTGCAAAATATCATACATTTTATCATAAAATAAAATTTGCATGAACTTAAAAAGACTGTCAGACCTTAAATCTGAAGTATGTGCACCTGCAGTGGTTTACTGAGCACTACCTCTCACAGCACGCTGAACACCATGCTGACCCCCAGGGCCCCAGCAGGGAACCAAGCAGTAAAGGGACCTGGAACATGCTGGGGACCTCGCGTGCCTTTTTTCAGCAAAGCTGCTCTACTCCACCATTTCTGATTTCTTCTGTGCTCTTAGTTTTGAGGATTCTTGTTTGGGGCTTTTTTCTATCCAAAATAGAAAATAAAATCACCTATCGAGATAAAGCTAAGCCAGAAACTTAAGAAGTACACTTAACTTTTAATAAATAAAACAAGTGGCTCCTGCCCTTTATTGAAGTTTCAATTATATAACTATAAAATCACAGCTATACAAATGGAAGAAAACAGCATATGTATTGTTATAAAGGTAAAGGAAAAAAGATATATTTGGATTAATTTGAAGATCTGTGATTTAATTTCTCAAAATAGAGATGTCCATGAGGGGGTAAAAAAAGATCAATCTAAAATCCAATGAAGAGAGGTCTGGAGATACTCAGGATTCAATAAAATCCACTAAGCACAAGGAAATAATGATCAAAATAAAAGTGTAGCAACTATGGGATCAAAGTCTCCCTAGAAATTAAGTAACCTTAGCGTTCAATACCGTTATAGGTGACATCAGTTAAATTTACAAATAAATTATTTTGTCCACCCCTCAGTTAACAATTTAGAAGACAAATGATGAGATGAAAATGATTAAGAAATATTAAAAGTTAGAAGACACTGTGTGACTTGGAATTTTTTTGGTTGATCAAAGCTGGAGGTTTGGGAAAAACTAAGTTCACTGGTAAGTTGCTCTATTAGTTACTGTCCTAAAGTCAGATAGAAAAGAATATCAGCTTAGAAGTTACTATAATGTTCACTATGAACACTGAAAATCCCCATTAGGGACAGGTAATAACAAACACTATAGGAAACTTAAAATCTAGAGTACTTCCTAGTTATCAAAAATGAAACCGGCTTGGCGCCTGTGGCTCACGCGGGTAAGGCGCCAGCCACATGCACCTGAGCTGGCGGGTTCAAATCCAGCCCGGACCCACCAAACAACAATGACGACTGCAACCAAAAAATGGCCGGGCACTGTGGCGGGCGCCTGTAGTCTCAGCTATTTGGGAGGCAAAGGCAGGAGAATCGCTAGAACCCAGGAATTGGAGGTTGCTGTGAGCTGTGATGCCACAGTACTCTATCTAGGGTGACAGCTTGAGGCTCTGTCTCAAAAACAAAACAAACAAAAAAAACATTTTTGGGTATGGAATTTTTCTAATAGCTGAAGATGGATAAA
>CAUYON010199175.1:0-15909 GCA_963573935.1 Arctocebus calabarensis
GCCCTGTGATTGCACCAATGTACATAATTATGATTCAATAAAATTATTAAAAAAAAAAGAGGAAAACTGAGGAATATGGAATCCACACTTTCAGGTACATTTCATTCTTCAACAGTACTTCAGAAAAACTTATACACTGTATTGCCTAATGAAAATACAGACAGAAAAATATAACTAACACTCATATACCCACTGCTCAGCTTATAAGGCACAATCTTACAGATATCATTGTATCCCCACACCCCCTATCTACAGCTCTGTGATAAAGGGCCCCTTCCCTCTACAGAAGTACCCCCTCCATTATATTGATTTTCTCTTTGCCATGAATGTCTGTAAACTTCTGCTACATAGATGTGAACTGCCAGAAGACCTATACTACAGGAAATTGATCATTTCCATTGGAAGATATTGTGCAATGGATATAAATCACAGCAGAGTTGCTAACACTTAGTTTACAGGAAGGATGCTTAAACAATCAGCAGGATGCCATGTGACACATACCCCCCTAATCTACAAGATGTCACATGCCACCCGCCTACCAAATCGGGAGGACTCCAACTGCCACCTGCCATAGAAACTCCAGCTGGTCCTGCCTGGCAGGCTACAGTTCTTTTGGGAAAACCTTTTGTGACTCTGTAAACAACTTTTGGGTGTCAGTGCTCAGGCAGTCCTGAGGCGACTCACTTGCGGACACCGTACTGGAGGACAGTCTTGGTGGCTTCAGCCTCGGTGTACTTGCCAAGCTCCCCTGGCAGAAGCAGGCGCACGGCGCTCTGTATCTCCCTGGTCGTGATCGTGGAGTGATTGGTGTAGCAGGCCAGGCTGCCGGCCTCCTGGGTGATTCGATCAAACGTATCATAAACGGATGAATCCACTTTCACTGGCCCCGTGGACAAGCTGAGGCCCTGGTCGACCTGTTTCAGGACCCGCGTGAATTAGGTGGTGAAACTTGCCAGTGCCTGGCTGGGGCGGCGACTGGCGCTTTCACCGTTTCTGTTTCTTGGTAGTTGATGACTTGGCCTTGGAGTCTTCAGAAGTGGCACACGAAGTCTGAGAAGACAGGCCAGAGTAAGGCTTGGTCATGGTGTTGGCCTCGGACTCCCCAGCACCGAGGCACGAAGGCTCTGAAGACAGGCCAGAGTAAGCCTCGGCCATGGCCTCGGTCTCGGCCTTGGACTCCTCAGCACCAGGGCACGAAGGCTTGGAAGACATGTCAGTGTAAGGCTCAGCCATCCCAATAGCCTCGGTCTCGTCAGGAACTGGGCATGAAGTTTGCAAAGACGTGCCAGTGTAAGGCTCAACCATGGCCTCAGCCTCTGACTCGTCAGCGCTGCGGCATGAAGTCTGTGAAGACGTGCCAGAATAAGGCTCAGCTATCACCTCAGCCTCAGACTCGTCAGTGTTGGGGCACCAATTCTGAGAAGACAATTCAGAGCTAGGCTCGGCCATGGCAGAAACTCCTGCCGTGGCCTGACAGAAACAGAAGACCATAGCTTGCGGCCCTTGGTGACCGTTTGGTAGCAGCAGCATTGAGCCACATCACTGGCCAGTTCGCTGTCTGATTGGATGAAACATCTCTTGGGGGAGAATGTCAGCTGAGGGATGAGGCACTCAACCTCATCGGATCCTTCTACTGGAGTGTCAATCCCATCCACCAATCACGGTTGGCATCCACAGACCTATTTTCTTCCTCTCACCTCATAAGTGGAATGGTAGAAAGATGCCCAACAGAGCAACCGGTTAACTACATGAGCTGTTGGACATCACACCATGAGCACATTGAAAAACATCACGCCCTGCCTTGCCTCTGGAGATGCCATCTTCCAGTAATACACCAAAATGTCAACCACGAAGGGAAAGAGGAGAGGCACCCAATGCATGTTCTATAGGCCTTTTAGAAAACATGGAGTTGTTGCTTTGGCCCCAGATATGTGAATCTAAAAGAAAGGTGATATGCTAGACATCAAGGGAATGGGTACAGTTCATAAAGGCATGCCACACAAACATTACCATGGCAAAACTGGAAGAGTCTAGGGTGTTATACAGCTTGTTGTTGGATTTTTTGTAGGTAAACAAGTTAAGGGCAAGATTCTTCCCAAGAGGATTAATGTTCATATTGAGCAGAGAGAGAAAGAAGGAGGGAAGGGGTGGGGCAAAGGAAGAAAAGAGAGAGGGAAGGAGGGAGGGGGGTGGGCTTTCAGTGTGTGATACATCTTGTACTCTCAATGAATCCCTCAAAATAAAAAAAATAACTGATTAAAAATTGGCCAAAAAATATTAATAGAGATGTCTTTGGAGATATGCAGTTGGCAAATAAGCATATTCAACATCGTATGTTATTACAGAATGCATTAAAACTAAGATGAGATACCACTACTCATTTTAGAATGGCTAAACTCCAACACCAGATGGTAGCAAGGATGTGGAGCTCTCAAACATATCTCGTGGGAATGCAAATGGTTCAACTGCTTTGAGAGACAGTTTGCCAGTTTGTTACAAAACTACACTTTCTCTTACCAGATGACACAGCAATCATACTACTTGATGTTTACCCAAATCAATTGAAAACTTAAGTTTACACAAAAGCCTGCATTTTATAAATAAAACTGATATAAAAACTGAATTTTTATATCAGTTTTATTTATAATGCCAAAATTTGGAAGCAATTAAGTTGTCCCTCCATAGGTGAGTGAATGAAAACAACTATGAAAGCAGCACCCACACTTCCATGTGAAAGCTATAACTCAACTACAGCCCAAGATGAAGGGGAAAGAGGAAGTGGAGGGAATGGGAGGGGGGAGGATAGGTGGAGGAAGGGTAATGGGTTGGACCACACCTATGGTGCATTTTACATGGGTACATGTCAAATCTACTAAGTGTAGAATATTAATGTCTTAACACAATAATTAAGAAATTATGGTGAAGGCTATGTTAACCAGTTTGATGTATTTCAAATTGTATATAAAACCAGCACATTGTACCCCATAAATGCATTAATGTACACAGCTATGACTTACTTTAAAGAAAACAAAACTGAGTGAGCAAGATGGAGGGGGAGCAGGACTCGGTGCTGCAGCTACCTCCTTCAACTGCTGCTGGAGGTTTCCCCATAAACAGCCACTCCAGATCACTCCAGATACTCCTTCTTCCATTGCAGTCTCCCCGGGACAGAGGAATCTGCTGGTGATACCAAGAAAAAATTGATATTCTACTAAAGGCTGTGGGAGACATCTCTATTATGAAAACAAAGAAATGAGCTGTGGAGCGAACCCGGACCATCCAAGGACTCATTGACTTCATCAAAAATTTCCTTAAACTTGTGGCCTCAGAACAGTTGTTTATTTATGTGAATCAGTTCCTTGCTCCTTCCCCAGACCAGGAAGTTGGAACCCTCTATGAATGTTTTGGCAGTGATGGTAAACTGGTCCTACACTACTGCAAATTTCAGGCGTGGGGATGAACCATGAGAAAGACAGCTTACTACTTACAATGAATTTTCACAGAGGAGACAGCTCAGAAAAGTTGATACTTGTGGAAAGAGACTTAACAGATAAGATCTCTTCAGTGTGTGTCTACTGTGACCTGTGTTTATAAGAGAACATCCAGCGCATGAATGAACTCACAAAAATGTGATTTGTATTAATACACAAATCATCATAAAAGGTTGACCTTAGAATATATCTGTTGCTCCTACATGTTACTATTGTTATTGCTGCAGATCTGCCTCCAAGGTTAAAAAAGGAGACCAAGATGGTAAACTTCTTCATTGCTGGTTCTCAAAATCACAGAAATTGTTGTATATAATTAACTGATTTTATTTCTCCAGCAGCAAAATTTAATTTGCCACAGGGTTCTTCCTCCCCCTTTTTAATTTATTAAGGGAACTTCAGTTCATTGGAAATACAGGAAATTCACGTTGATGTCTACTTGCAAAATTGCATTGGTCTGCTGGCTGAATACCTTAAATAATCCAGTAGAGGGCAGCCCAGCTGGCAGAAAGGATTTGGCAGTTTGGTTTTACATCCTTGCCAAGCGATAGTAGGGAAAAAAGGCCTTCCTAGCTGCTACCTAGCCAGGAGAGCAAGCATGTTGGACAAACCTAAAGACTGTCTTAGAGAATATGCATAGTTTTAACTATTTTATTGGGAAACAGAATTTCATAAATTCTGGACAAGTGAATCTTGTCTAGCTCTTTTTAGTTCTATCAATTCATGAATTTTGAGTTTCAGTCACATAAATGTGGTGGTACTCTGTCACTTACTTATAAGGTGTCAAAAAGACTCATTGAGCTAACGGCAACATCTTATTTCATAATGCATTTTCCAACTTGGAAGCACTCAGTAATTGAAATATAGCCCTAGCTTTTATGCATATTTCATGCCATGTCTAAAAGAGTACCATTTTCATTAATGCTGTTAGACTGGTAAGTGCTTAAAGTGAGATTTAACTTTTTCCTTCATTCTCTATTGTATTTATAATGCCATTATTTTTTAAATTTTCCAATAAATTGAATGTAATCTCTAGTAAAAAAAAGAAAACAAAATGGAAGTACCTCCTATACCAGGGGATCAAGGTCTCCTTGATCCAGGCCAGTGCTATGTCACCCCAGCCCAGATCTCAGAGTGAGGCTCTGTCCCATAAATGGAATACAAATTGACAAAGAATAAAACAGCACAAAAGGAAAGAAATAATAGTAATAATAATAAAGTATATAAAGAGAATTGAAAATAAAATTATGGAAGTTATAGAAAAAGGAGTGTATATCTTGTCATTTGAGAAATTTATGTGGTAAAGACAAAAGTAGAAAAATCTTTACAAAAAGAGAGAAAAGAAGAGAAATTGAAAGGAAAGGAAGAATAAAAGGAGTAGGAAAACCCTAGCAAAAATGAAGCCCTTGTTATGGAAGGAAGTGAAAATAGAAAAATAAAAATGCTCTAAAACAAAACAAACACAAAACCTTAAGATTAACTAATGTACACAGCTATGATTCAATAAAACAAAAAAAAGAAAATTGGGGAAAAAAGAATAACAGGAAGAGAAAAACTAGCAAAAAGGAATACAAAGAAAAATTGAAGAAGGAAACAATGAAAGAAGAAGGAAACACTGAAAAATTATAATTACAAAAAAAGAGAAAAATGTAGGGGAAAAAAGTTGAAAAGAAGTTTTTTACAAAAGAAATGTGTATATATATATAATATATATATATATTGCCTGGACAACAGGTGATGTCTGGGGTATGAGATACTAATTGTGATGCTGATGCAGCTGTCAGTTGTATAAGATGGGGGCCTGGAAGCCTTTAACTTGCCAAGGAGACTTGGTCCTGTCTTCCTGATTTCTTTGCCCTCAATCCCCAGAGCCTTGGGAACCTGAAGCTCTTGTCAGCCTACTTAATAGACACTCCTTGACCTTTCCAAAGTGTTTCCATTGTTCCAAGGAAAGCGTGTGCCACTCAAGTCTCTCCATAAGTGACTGCCCAGCTTAGCAGGCACACCAGAACTGGCCTCGCACTAGGACTTTGTGAGCTGATCCTGCAAGTCTGCTGTCTCCCAATGGCTACCTCTAGCCTTCTGCCAAACAATGAGATCTCTGCTCTGCCCAGGGGCTCCATCCCAGTTCCTAGATGCTCTTCAAGATCACTGGCTCACTCCCTCGTGCTCTCCCAAGATAGTTCCACAAAGCGCCAAGGTCCAACAAACAAACAAACAAACAAACAAACAAACAAACAAACAAAACAATGTCCTGCAGGGATATTGAAAAGCTGAAATGCCCAGTCTCTGCTGCAGGCTAGTACTTGCCCTCTGTGTGCCAATTCTCCACTGCTCCAGATCTCCTCCTGGGCTCTTGGAGTTTCCTGCTCCCTCCCTGTGCCCCTGAAGCATGTTTCTGGGTAGGACTGCCAGCCAGAAGTGGCTGGAGTTCTCCCCCACCCCCAACACCATCTCACTGAGTGGCTGTGAAGGAACTGTCTCCAGTCCACCATCTGGTTACGCCCACCCATCCCCCCATTTTTGATGATCACTAAGTTAGTGTGATATGAACACATAGCAGGTTATTCCTGATGGAATAGTCAGCCTGGGGGAGTGAGTGAAAATCACAGTACAGATTGTTTTCCCTAATGAATGGGACTGTCTGACTTCCCCATATAAATGCCAAGTGGAAAGTGGATGCCCAGGTGAAGCAGCTGATGTGTTTCCATGCCAGCCATGTTGTATTGATTTCATGATGACCAGGATATTCATCTACTGAATATGTCCCTTACCCTAGGGCATGGTAAATACTGTGATTTAAGGGAGCCCCTTTTGTAGAGGCATTCTATGTTACCTTATTGCTACAAAATTGAGTAATAGTTTGTGAAATCTTTCTGTATTTTCTGTTTCAGCTTCACCTTATGGGTCTTTCACACCCTCTAAAATTTAAATTCATTTTCAGGAAAATCAGGAAAGTCAGAGTAGAGACCCAATGAACATATCCCAACAGAGTAGAAATCTTTCGTGGTTCAGAAATGGGATGATCAAAGTAGTCACTGATGGAGTTGTAACAAAGGTTTTACTGCAGCACTGTTGATGGTTGGGTGGATCAACATTGGTTTGGGCAAATTCTCTGTAGAATAGCTCTGTGTGGAACATAAACTGAGATTTATGACAAAAGCCTATGAATGCCTATGAATACTTCCCAATGATGACCATTGGGACCTTGGACCTGATAATTTCCATTTGGGGGAAAATTACTAAGTCCTTACCAGACATTAATTGAAGTTGTCCCTATTTATGACAGACACAAATAATCTTGAAACCTTAATATCTTGGGTAATGTCAGAGAAAGTGCTAATGGGGAAGTCAATGCCCAGAAGAGTTCCATAATAAAACACAAATGATTTGTGCATGAATATGCTATAAGTCATAGGGCTACTCAGCATAGTCATGAGTTTGATTCTTTTTACATAGGGTTGACTTTGCAACCACCTGAGCATCTGCCAGAGTCTATCACCACTCAGACAGTTGCCTATGGGTCTGATAGGGCCTTGATAGGAGCCAGTTGTATCTTTGCCCCTTCTGGCAAAATTGGAGTTGACAGTGAATGCACCTATGTTGCTGGGTGGTTAAATACATCATTAGTTTTGTACAGAGCCCTACCCTGTATGAATGAGAGTAGATTGAAGAAGAAGCACTTAGTAGACAAGCGCTGCTGTCTGCAATCTAGACCAGCTTAGCAGCCAAACCTAATTTCCTTCTAAAAGTGGAAACCTTTGGGTATAAGTGAAGAGAAGGGGGAGGGGGAGGAGTAGCCAAAAGTTAAGGAATGAGTAAATGGGCTATGCAATGAGGAAAATCAAATATGACTTTAACACTTTGAAGGATATTCAGAACAGGAGATGATATTGTCCTTGAATTTGTTTTAGATCAATTATAGCAAATGCCTAAAAGGGTGAAGGCATGTATTACTGAGACCACTCCTATTTTGGGGACCTGACACTATGAAATGGAAACATGGAAAACCAAGTGGCCTCACTATGGGAAACGTCTTGGTCATATGATGGACTGGACTAATTATTAACGACTGAATGGTACTCTAGTCATGTGCCAACATCTTTTGACTCTCATTTTCCAGGTTACATGTACCATATTACAATACGATCTAAAACTAACATGTTGGTAAGATTATAATACCAATATTGATAGCCAAATATATTCTGAAATTGAGTTATAAGTCTCCCATCCTAACCTCCCATCCTAAGCTCCTACACATGTTAGGCATATTCATGTTAGTATTATTGATGTATCTGTTATATAAATGCTACAGCAAATGTAGATATTCAACCAGGTATGATTGATTTTTAACAAGGGAATTGTGACGTAAGATCAGGGTGTGGCCTATTGCAAGATAAAGATTTGTGTGGTTTATGTCCCAGGTTCCTAACATGGAACCTCTAGAACACTTGGACTATCCAAAGGGATAAGATTACTGTTGTTATTCATGAACCCCCTTGGATCACAGCTGAATTTTTGTTGAAGAGATGATTCAGGATGGGAGCTGGTTACAAGAAAGATGAAACACATGATTAGAGTGTTGAAATTTAAACCCTCCTGACCTCCAGGGAGGGAAGGATGTCTGGAGGTTGACTTCAGTCATGTAGCTAATGATTTAATTAGTCATACTTATGTGATGAAACCCCAGTAGAACTACCCTTGACACTGCTGAAGCTTTGTGGAGCTTCCTGGTTGGTGAACACATCAATGTGCTGGGAAGATGACATGCCCTGATGCCACGAGAAGAGGTACCCAGGAATTGCATTTCAGACCCTCACAGGCCTCACTCTATGTGTCTCTTCATTTGGCTGGTCTTCCTTATTTATGTAATTTATAATGAAACTGTGATAATAAATATATCACTTTTCTGAGTTTTAGTAGTTATTATAGCCAATTATCCAACCTGGGGCAGTCATGTAATCCCTAAATTTGTAACCGCTTAGTCACAAGTAGGGATCACCTGGGGATCTTCAGGTGAGGGCAATCTCACAACAGACTAATCCCTTAACTTGTGGAATCTGTTCTAACTCCATGTGATCGTGGTAAACCACTTGATGTTAGGATAATCGATATTTCACTTTCTTTAGCTATAGCATAAATGGTATCATATATTTAATTTTGATTTCTGCATATTTATGGTTAGTATCTAGAAGTAAACTTTATTCTTATATTCTGTGATCTCATTGAACACAAATGTTTTTAGACTCTTTTTTCTAAACTTTATTAAATTTTTTATATAGATAGTAATTTCATTTGCAAATAGGGACAGATTTATTTATCCTTCTCCAATCTATATTCCTTTTGTTTCTTTCCCCCCTTTATGTTTTACATAACTTCTAGTATTATGTTGAATAAGAGTGTGAGAACAGATATCCTTAGCTTGTCCCCTATCTTAGACTTGTGTCCTTTCCAAAACTCAGGTTGAAATTTAGTTGCCTTTGTGGCAGTTTTAGGAGGTGAAACCTTGGGTAGATGATATGGCCATGGGGGCTACACCCTCACTAGTAAGATTAATCATGTTATAAAATAGTCAATTTGGTCTCCTTTTGCCTCTTGACCCTTCTGCCTTTCAGCATTTCTCTTATAAGGGGTGTACAAAGTACAAGGTACCATCTTGAAAGAGGAGAATGGATGTGACCTTACATTTTTCCGCCTCCATAACTGTGAACCAATAAATTTATGCTTATAAATTAGCCAGTCTCAGATATTCTGTCATAGCAGCACAACATGGACTAAGATATATGATGAAAGCATTAATAATTTCACCAGTAGCCCTATGTAAACTTCAGGTTTCTTGGTAGATGCTATTTATTGTGAAGAAGATATTCTCCACTATTCATGACTTTCTGAGAGTTACTTTGAATGGATGTTGAAAAATTTCAAATACTTTCTTGTGTCGACTGGTAAGATAATATGATTTTTCTCCTTTATCCTGTTGATAAGGTGGACTACATTTATTGATTTTTTCAGACATTGCGTACCTGAAGTCAATCCGACTTGGTAATGATATATTATAGTTTTTACATGTTATTGAATTTATTTGAATTATTTTATTGAGGATTGTTGCATTTAAAAATTTTTTTATTGAGCGATTTGTACATAGATGGTACATATGTTTATGCCATTATGGGATTTGATGTATTGATTATTTCTACAAATTAGAGTGCTTACATACTACTAATCAACATAGCTTTCGACTCTTTTACCCAATTACAGCGTTAAGACATTTGTGTTCTACACTTGATAGATACAACTTGTACTTGCATTATGTTCTATAGGTGTAGTCTCCCTATTAACACTCCCTCTGTTAACCCACCCCTCCTTCCCGTCTCCTTCCCCTTCCCTCCTTCATCCTAGGCTATAGTTGTTTCATTTTTCACATGCAAATGTGAGTGATTATAAATTGGTTTCACAGTAGTCCTGAGTACATTAGATATTTTCTTTTCCATTCCTGAGATACTTTACTAAGAAGAGTATTTTCCATCTCCATCCATGTAAAAGTGAAAGAGGTAAAGTCTCCATTTTTTAATGCTGCATAGTATTCCATGGTATACATATACCACAATTTATTAATCCATTCATGGGTCGATGGGCACTTTGACTTCTTCCATGACTTGGCAATTATGAATTAAGCTGCAACAAAAAATCTGGGGCAAATATCTTTATTGTCAAGTGAATTTTGGTCCTCTGCATATACACCTAGAAAAGGAATTGCAAGATAAAACAGAAGGTCTTCATTTAGGTCCCTGAGTACTCTCCAACCTTCCTTCCAAAAGGACCATACTACTTGGCATTCCCACCAGCAGTGCAGAAGTGTTCCCTTTTCTTCACATCAATGCCGACATCTGCAGTTTTCGGATTGTGTGATGTGGACTATTCTACTGGAGTTAGATGGTATCTAAGAGTGGTTTTGGTTTGCATTTCTCTGATGATTAAAGATAATGAGCATTTTTTCATGTGTCTGTAGACCATGCACCTGTCTTCTTTAGAGAAGCTTCTGTTCATGTCTCTTGCCCACAATGAAATGGGATCACTTGTTTTTTTCTTAGTAATAAGTTTGAGTTCTCTGTTGATTCTGGTTATTAGACCTTTGTCAGAAATGTAACTTGCAAAAATCCTCTCTCATTCTGAGGGCTGTCTATTTGGTTCACTTAGTGTATTCTTGGCAGTGCAGAAGCTTTTTAACTTTATCAGATCCCTGTAGTGTATTTTGGATGTTGCTTCAATTGTCAGGGTTCTCCTCCTCATAAAGTATTCTCACAGGCCAATGTTTTCTAGGATTTCCTCTGCACTCTCTCTAAGAATTTTTATAGTTTCATGTCTTAAGTTTACATCCTTTAACCAGTGAGAGTCAATTATTGTGAGAGGAGAAAGTTGAGGGTCCAATTTCAGTCTTTTACAGGTCAGCAGTCAATTCACCCAGCACCATTTATTGAATAGGGAATCTTTCCCCCAGTTTATATTTTTAATAGACTTATCAAAAATCAAATGATGATAGGAGGCGGAGCATGATGGCAGATGGGACGAACGTATAGCCCATCTCTCCTAAGTCATCAGGTAAGAGGGAGAGGGCTCTGAATCTTTTTCCGAGTGGATAGACAGCCGGAGTTGTACAGCAAATTGGTGGATTGCTGTATTTGAGGTGTAATTCAAGACCACGAACTCTACTGTAGAGATTTGCCCTGCCCAGCACGCTGACTGGCACCTGGCCCCTCCCTCAGGGAGGATAGCAGTTTGCAGTTCTGGAAACCCAAATGATGAAAATTTCAGTGAAGTGTGGATTCCTGAGCGGAGTTTGGCGACCAGAAATGGGTGCAGCTGGGAACCACAGGGGGCTAGGCAGCCTGATGGAAAATTGAGGGGAGGGGATCCTGTCCAGTAAACAGACATTTTGAATTATCGGAAATAGCGGACATCTTTTTCCAGAACAACAGGAGTGATTAAATAGACTGGAACACTCCTGGTGGGGAATATTGGAGTGCACTGGCAGTTCAGGCTGTGGGGGGAACTGGCAGGTTGCCAAATTTAAAAGTGAGATTCTGAGCCACAGCAACGGGAGCTGGAGGCAGCCAGCCCCTTCACCACAGCAGATCCCAGTTGCCAGTTTGTGGGAAAACATGGGAGCAGGGTGGAAAGATTTGTGAAGCGTGGACTCCTACACTGAGTTTGGAGGTTGGATAGGAGTGCCGCCTGGAACAGAGCAGCCAAGGTGTGGCAACAATTAGGAAACATATTTATAGAAACTCCAAAAATGAGGACCAGCCAGGTATGGTGGTTACCGTGGTTCAATGGAACCTATGAATCAGGTATAAGCCTGGGGACCACTCACACCGCCACCTGGTGTCCAGAAAGTATGCTGCATTATAAATATATTCCTACGAAAGTTGACATCTATCGCACACGAACAGACATATATACACATACACACAAGAATATTTTTGTGGTTGGTCCCTTTTTTTTTCTTTTTATCCTTTTCTTGGAGGAGTTATTGTTAATTTTTTATTTTTATTTTTGCTATTTTTAATTTTTTTCTTTCTTCTTTCTCCTTTTTTTTTTTTTTGTATGAAAGGTCTTTATTGGCAGGGGAAGCTGCAGAGCAGCATTAAGGAGGAGGGGAGAGAGAGAGAGAAATGGGGGAAGAGAGGAGAGGAGAGAGAGAGGGGAGAGAGGGAGCGAGAGACATGGGGGAGAGGGGAGAGAGAGAGAAAGAGAGATGGAAGAGAAGAGGAGAAGAGGAGAGGAGAAGGGCTTCTTTCTCCTTTTTAAACTCTTTTATAAACACTACTTTTTTTCTTTCTCTCTTCCTCTTCTTCCCTTCTTATAGTTTCTGAGAGTGCTTACATCAGATTTTTAGAGGCTATTTTTTTTTCAATTATTTTACGATGATCATTATTTTTATTGCATTTTTTTTTGTTAGTTTGTTTTATTTTGTCTATATGTCTATGTGTTTCTGACTGTTTGTGCATCTGTGGGCTTGTGTGTCTGGTAGATTATTTAACTGTTTATTTGTTCATTTGGTCTCAATGTGTTTGGTGTTTTGCTAAATCCTCAGGTTGGCTATTTGCCCTAACTCGAATTTTCACATCCAACAAGAATAAGGGGGACTTGGGTATGACAGCTGATTGGAGCCAGCTCTGAACAGAAACTCCAGTCCAGATGGAGAGATAACAGCCAGAAAGATCCCAACAAAGCCAAAGGAGGGGAGCTGAGCTGAGAGATGAGATAGATAATTGCTTGTCTTCCCTGCTAAGGCGAGCTTTGACTCCAAAGAAACTATTTTTAGGTACAGATCTCATCCCAAAGAGGTTGTGCGGCCGGCCCCTCCCCTAAGAGAGTTGCTTGCTTACGGTGTGATCTCCACTGGTGAGCAATAATCTGAGGCTCTCCTCCCTCACCCCACTGGAGGGAATTACTGGAAGTTAGGACTCCTTCTCAAGAGAGCCCCAGCTGAGAGTCTAGGAATTCCCTTGTCTGGCAGGAAATTTGAGCAAGTATTTTCCTTGCCACCTTCATTTTTCATTCTACCCCACCCCCCCAGCCTGGCAGTCTAGAAGGAAAGGTGACTGACCTAGTGCCCTCAAACAGTATCTCAGCAGCAGACGGAGGCTTGGGTTCCTGCACTGAAGGTGGAGGCTCAGAAACTGCTGAGGTGCACGAACCTAGGAGGAGGCACCTCCCACCCAACTTCAGCATTAGTAGAGTGATCCTGATGGGGTCGAATTCTGGAGAGTCATCTCCCCAACTCTGTGGCCCTCCAGAGGGAAACAGATCTTGCCCTATAGGGATTCCAGAACTACAGAACAATGGCAACAAAGGTACAATGGCTGAGGGAGAAATTCTTTTGCTGTCTGGATATCCTCAGGTTTGGACTGAGCTCAAGTGAAATTTTTTCAGCTGCCATTGAGTACCTGAGGCAGATAGACCTCAGCTTTCCTTGCTCAATGGTGGCAGACTGTGGTAACCATGAGGAGGAGGCAACGACCTCACTTTGACTCTGGCAGGCACATAGCCCTGGCACATTGCTTATTGGACCAGACAGGGCCACAGAGAATGGGTTAACAGAGACTGCCAGAGAGACTAATAGAGATTGGGGTGACCAAAGTCTGGCAGTGAAGGATGACCAAGGTGAAGTAAGAGGCATCGACACCCTGGCTCTAAACCTCCTACTGGATGGGCATTTCTGGGCCCTCAGAGCACCAGAGGTGCTCAAATCACACTTGATCTGCCAATATACTCCTAACATCTAGATGTTGTAGTCCTCTTGAAATCCCCAGCTAGAGAGTGGGGGCTATGTGGGACAATTGTTCTGGAACTCTTGAATTGGACAAATTATCTGAGGACCCTCCAAAGTGGGACCCAGGTTTTTCTGCAGTGAGAAAGTTTTGTTGTCCTCTTCCAGACATTACTTGTGGGGGAAGGGATGTCCTAGTTGCTTGTATTTCACCGAAGCTGAGACTGCATCCCAGAGTTACTGATTCACTAGGATTGGATAGAGATCAGCTGAATACAAGACAGAGCCACCTACCCCCACTACACCAAGCAGGCCTCTAGAGTCACAGATTGTAGTACTGTACAGGTACTTTGCAAAATTATAGAGGAAAAGGTAGAGTCACCATTCCCAGTTCCTAGGTGAAGGGCTGGTCAACCACACCCATAGAAGTTTCCAGTCCAATTTCAATTTACCTGCTCATCTAGCTAAATGCTGAAAAACAATCATGGGGCAGAATCAGCAGAAAACTCTGGCAACATTAATAAACAGAACAGTTCAACTCCCACAAGGAATAACAATCCAGCCAATCCAGAGAATACCATCCACAAACAGATGTGATGTCTGAAATCAAAATTAGAATTTGGATTGCAAATAAGGTCAACAAAATGGAAGTAAAGATGGAGGTAGAAATTGTAGGAGTAATTCAGAAGTTGTCTCAAGAATTCAATGAATTCAAATACAAAATCACCAAAGATTTAGACACGTTGAGAAAAGAAGTTACAGCCCTACGTGATATGAGAAATACAGTAGAATCCCTCAGTAACAGAATGGAACAGGCAGAAGAAAGGATTTCTGATATTGAAGACAAAGCTTTTGAATGTTCTCAAATGATGAAAAAGGAAGAGAAATGGAAAGCAAAAACAGAACATTCTCTCAGAGAGCTCAGGGATAATTTGAAGAAAACCAATATTCTCCTCATAAGGATCTCTGAAGGTGATGAAGTAGCTTCACATAGATTATGGAAGAGAACTTTCTAGACACGCCAAGAGATCCTGAAATCCAGATACCAGATAGTTTCAGAACTCTAGCACAACTCAACCCGAATAAGACATCCCCCAGGCACATCATAATTAACTTTACTAACGTGAATATGAAGGAGAAAATCCTGAAAGCAGTCAGATGTAAAAAAACATAACCTACAAGGGGAAGAATATTAGAATAACTGCACATTTCTCTGCTGAAACCTTTCAAGCCAGAAAAGGGTGGTCATTGACTTTTAATCTCCTAAAACAAAATAACTTTCAAACCAGGATCCTGTACCCAGCTAAACTGAGTTTCATTTATGATGGAGAAATTAAATTCTTTAAAGACATTCATATGTTGAAGAAATATGCCATAACTAAAGTAGCTCTCCAGGATATCCTCAGACCTATCTGCCATAATGACCAGCTTAATCTTGCACCACAAAAGTAAACTCACTCAGAAACTTTCAATTAAATTCCAACTCCAGGATGGCAAAAGGATCAAAAATACCTACTGGACTTTTGAAAGGCCTATCATTATTTTCACTTAATGTGAATAGTTTAAATTGTCCTCTAAAGAGGCACAGGTTGGTTGACTGGATACAAAAACTTAGACCAGATATCTACTGGATACAAGAATTTCATCTTACCTTAAAAGACAAATATAAACTCAAGGTGAAGGGATGGTCATCTATATTCCAGGCAAATGGAAAGCAGAAAAAAGGAGATGTTGCAATCTTATTCACAGATACAATAGGCTTTAAACCAACCAAACTAAGTAAAGATAAGAATGGACACTTTATATTTGTTAAAGATAATTAACATAATTAATTATTATTAACATAATTATTCATAATGTCACCACTAGCCCTATGTAAACTACAGATTTCTTAGTAGATGCTATTTATTGTGAAGAAGGCAATTCTCAAATTATTTTAATTAAAGGTAACTTATAATTAAAGGTAATTCTCAAAATGATGAGATTTTGTGAGGGCCCAAAAAGGGGGTCCAAGCCAGGCTTAAATGTCAAAACACAGCCTGGGGACATCTACCCACCTCCTCCCAGCACAGAGAAATAATTTTCCGGATTGACCCCTCCCCTCCCTTGCACACTCCCTGTTACAGCCCAAACCGCAACTTCCCGTTG
>CAUYON010199176.1:0-11878 GCA_963573935.1 Arctocebus calabarensis
TTCAACCAAGTGCCAAGTCCAAGAGAAACCCAAACAGCTTACAGGCAAGGCCCTTCCAGCCTGCAGTCCCACTGCTGCCCCACCCACAGCCGCCGACAGGATCAGACCAAATGAACAGATGCAACCACTTGCCCAATCTCCGCCGCTTTAGCCTTCCTCAGGGTGTCCATAAGCCTCACGCTGTCTCCCTGTGTCCCCAAAGGGAAGTTTCTGGGCAGATCCCGCCCGGCAGAGATGCCTGAAGTCCTCTCTCCCCAGTCTCACTGTGCCCAGCCGCAAGGAAGCTGTTATTCGTCCTCCATCTTGCTCCGACCCCTCATTTTTTGTATTGTAATTGGGTCAATTGGCCAGTGGTGATAGCCTAAATCCAATTCTGTGGTCCTAGGAAGGTGAGGACCTCAATTTGAGGGAAGCAGCCTCAGGTCCACCAAGGATGGAGTCTCAGTGTTAGTCAGTGTCCGCAGTCTAATTATTAATAGTGTAAAAATTCTTATATATTTTAAATGTAAGTAGGTTTGTAAAATTTGAATGAATCGATGAACCACATTAGATCTATCTCCAATGGAGATTGAGTTGATTCCAGTTTTTGATTACTCTAGATCAGCAATTCTCAACCTGTGGGTCGTGACCCACAGGAACTGTATTCAAGGGCTGCGGCATTAGGAAGGTTGAGAACCACTGCTCTAGATGAGTTTGCAACTAATTTTTGACCAGTTAAGACAGTTCCTGGTATAATGGAAGTTCTCAGTTAATATTTGGTAAAGGAATAAGTAAGATTATTGTTGTCTTTTATTTTGGCTGATATTATCAGAAATGTCATTCTAATTTTGGAAATTTTATTACTTATTCTAAGGGTCATGCACTTCTACAATGTTGCCAAATTGTATAAAAGTCTTTAGTCTCAACTTCTTCAGTATTTGTTATTTGTCAAGTCAAATCTGGGCTAATAGTTTTTGTCTTTTTTTCGTTTTTTTTTTGATGGGCTTGCCTTGGCTCATGTCTATTCCACTAAAGAAGAATATGAAGAATATTTTACCCTATGTGCAATTTATGTATTTTAAAAAGAGAATCTCATTTAAAAAAAAAAGGCACAGACATTTAAGTGACATTTGAAAATGAGGAGAAGATGAAAGGTGAGAAAAAAGAACATCAGAGACAAGGCAACTGTTCTGCTCCTTCCTGGAGCCCACGGCCGGCTTCTGTGTGACAGTGCACGTTGCCTTTTCTTCTCTTCCTTTCCTGTGCCCCAACCCATACATTCTGTTCCGCATGAAACTCTCAAACATAGCTCTTGTTCTGCAGACTTCACACCCAGACCCAAAGTCCAGCCAACAAAATTAAGATAAAAAATTATGAGTTTAAGGCTTTTCTTACCTTACATTTAAATAGCTAGTTATGAAATACGTTATGTCCTAATGAGGAAATTAAAAAATAGTTTGGTTTTTTTTTGCATTTTTTTTAGAGTCACTTAAGATTTTTTTTTAATTTCATTTTTTTAATTAAATCACAGCTGCATACATTAGTGCAATCAAGGGGTACAGTGTGCTGGTTTCATATACAATCTGAAATGTTTTCATCAAACTGTTAACATAGCCTTCATGGCATTTTCTTTTTTTTTCCCCCCCCAGTGGTAAGACAGAATTTATTTACAGAAAAGAATACAGAAAACACTAAAGCTCCTGGTAGAGAGAGAGAACTCAAGTAGGAAGAGAAAAGCTCTCTCCGTGTCTCTCCCGGTCTTTCCCCGTCTCTCTCCTGGTCTTTCCCCGTCTCGGGGCTTGGTTTGAACTCGCCACCACTGGTATATGGGGCCAGTGCCCTACTCCTTTGGGCCACAGGTGCCGCCCTAAAAAATAGTTTCTTCAATGTAAGTATTTATTCAGAAGCAATTTCATCCATGGCAGGCAACTGTCATAGCCCGTAGCATGCAGGAGAGTGGGAATAAAACACCTCTAATTGTTTTTTTTTTTTTTTTTGGAACACACAAAAAGGCATAACATCATAGGATGTCAGAGCTGCAAGAGGTCTTAGGGATCACCCTTATTTTACAAATAGGAACCATGTCCAGAGAGGCAACATCATTCTCACGATCATGTGGTTTGTTTGTATTGGGGCAAGACTAGGACCCAGACCAATGGGTTTGTATAACCTCATATTTAGGGAGTTTATTTCCAAAAAGAGAAGCTGCTCCAATATCAAGTGCTGGAGATGAGCCCCATGAGGCGAGACTCACTCCTTGGCTCCAGTTCATAATAGATGCTTGATAACTGTCTTTTGAATGAATCTCCACCTTGTGAGACTGAACAAAATGTCTCTGGAGGAGGATCAGCAGGAAAAGACCGTGTCATTGTGTTTGCTGTTGCTCACTTACACACACACATCTTTTTCTTAAGATCACAGAATGTTACACATGGAGGTTCGGAAACTGTTCTCTATAAAATTGTTAAGTGTCCCTTAGTGTCTTTCCAGGGTCAGAGTGGGGACAGAGCGAGGAGACACCAGAGCCCTCACTCATGCCTCAATCATCTCAGCTCTGCCAGGATGTCTGACTTATATCAAAGATCTATGTAAGATTCTGTCTTTGTTAATGTTCTGCCTGTTTCACACAAGCAGACATTAGGACGCATACAGGCATGCACACAACATGTACATTTGGAAATCACTAGGTAGATGTCTCAATTTACAGGCACGTGTGTAATAAACACCCAAATTAGTGAAATGGATAAATGGCCCCCCTAGCTGGTTAGAAAAGGACATGGGAGAGTGGAAAGGCTGTCATTTGGAAGTCCGAGGTGCTTGGCCCCAAACCTGCCTGCATTAGTTCATTATATGTGTTAACTTGAGCAAGAACTAACTTGCAGAGTTTCAGTTTTCTTGTTTGTAAAATGGGGTTAATTATATTTTTATATAGTCCAGCTTTCAGATGATATGAAACAGTACATATAAACAAGAAATTTGTGTATTTTAGATGAGTGTTGGATGTTTTTATTGCTTCCCTTTTTCATAGACTCAGAGAAAGAACTGGAACCACGCTTCTGGAATCTCATTTAATGCTCTTTTGGCTACAGAATGGCTGCTTATTCTGACCATGTCAAGATTGTTTTCCTTCCTACTGTGCTTGATTACAGTAGTAGATAAGTGGCCCCCAAATCCCTTATCTCATTCTTCTGTTCCGGTTTGATACATACAAATCCCAAAAGTCCTTAAGGCAGGATGCTCAAGAATCCATGATGGCTGCTCCATCCACAGCAAATCCTGACAACTAATGGGAATAAAAAAATTGGTATCTCAAATTGTGCACCCTCTCTAGTGCTTGACACATGTCAAGTCCCTAAGTCCCAATACTTTCTTCTCTGAAAACTAGTAAATTATTCTGTATTATACATTTTCCCACGTATAGTGTATGTTCCACCCTCAGCTTCCTCAGTCACTTGTCACTCTTCTTGGATACCTCCCTCCATTTAGAATAATCTTCTCTATCTCTCTGTGTGTATAGATGTATATTCACAAGTATATGTGAAAATGACAGGGTACAATGGTGAGATACATTCTAAAGGCACTTAGTTTTAATTTCTCTGTGTTGGCACCGACACCTGTTATTACCTTTTGGTTTTCCATAACAGCTATTTGACAGGAATAAGGTGGTACCTCATTTTGGTTGTAATTTCCATTTCCCTGAGATGATGGTGAGAATTTTTTGATATACATGTTAGCTATTAGTGTGTCTTCTTTGGAGACGTATCTGTTCAAGTTCTTAGCCCATTTTTTTTTAAATTGGGTTATTCTAATTGCTTTTGAATTGTTTAAGCTCCTTATATACAGTGGGTACCAAAAAATGTACACATATTTTAGGAGATGTTATCTAAGCATTACTTTTTGAAGTGGATTTGAAAGTGCCTTTACTGGTCAATTGTACCTAGACATCTACACATTTCCATTTTACTTACAATTCATACACTTTTGAGGAATGATTAATTTAACTCTGTCAAGGCCTCCTAAAATGTGTATATGTTTTTTGGCACAACTAGTATTTTGGATATTAACCCTTTATTAGATATATGGTTTGCAAATACTTTCTCCCATTCCATAGGTTGCCTTTCACTTTGATTGTTTCCTTTGCTGTGCAGGAACTTTTTAATTTGATGTAGATCCACTTACTTATTTTTGTTTTTGTTGCGTGAACCTCTTGTACGCTGTTGGTAGGAATGTCAAGTGGGGCCAGCGCTGTGAAAAACAGTATGAAGGTTTCTTAAAACATTAAAAATACAACTATCATATAATCCAGCTATTACATTCTGTGTATTAATCTGAAAACATTCAGATTGCAAAGAAATATTAGCACTCTTCTGTTCATCACAGCACTATGAACAATAGACAAGAATGGAAATAAACTAAATGTTCATCAACAGATGATTGTATAAGGAAAATGTGGTATTTACATACAACAGACTACTATCTAGCCATAAGAAAAAGGAGATTCCACAGTATGGTACAACACAGATAGATCTTAAAGCCACTAAGAAATAAACCACTTGCAGAAAGATAAATAGTGTATGATTCCACTTACATGAGCATCTAAAGTAATTAAATTCATGGGCTCAAAGAGTAGAATGTAGTTTCCAGGGACTAGGGGAAGAGAAAAATGGGAGTTACTTGTCAATGGGCATAAAGATTCAGTTAAGGAAAATAAATAAACTCTAGAGATCTGCTACACTTACAGTCAACAGTAATGTGTTGTACACTTAAAATTTGTTAAGAGAGCAGATGTCGTGTCAAGTGTTCTTAACATAATAAAGTGAGCCACGTGCCAAGTACTGTGCAAAACATTTTACATTACTTCACACAAAAGTTTTATGAAGATATTAGTATTTTCGGTTACAAATGAGAACTGAAGATTAAAAAGGGTAAGTAGGGACTGAGGAAGGGGGGATGCCGATGTTAATGCTTAAAATCAGGTATTTCTGATTCTGAAATTGTTGTTCACAACCTGTGTATCATGCTGGCCTGGACCACAGGGACCCCTGCCTGCCTCCTTAGGCCAAAATACAGTACAAATAAAAGGTATATGATATAATTCTTTTGAGTAAAAACATAAATTTTTACCCAAATAAAATTTTAACCCATTGAATGAGTTAAAAAGCTAGAAATGGATTGCATGGTATTAAAAATGAAAGCAGCCTGGTGTGATGGCTTATGACTCTACTCTCAGAAGACCTCTGCTCTATACGCCAGGAAGTGAATTTGGCAAATCTATATCAAAACTGTTCACAGGTAGAGGGCAAGGATAAAGGACATACAAATGTGGGAAGGGGTGTTTTAAGTTAAACAGCAAAATGGTAAATATATTTTAGTAAATAATCAGGAGAAGCCATTCTGTTTTAGAAAGCAGACTTTATCAGACAAGGCCAGCTGTAAACTACATAGCACTGTCTATGTAGTATCCATACAGAGGTAGTGTATTGAAGCTTGGGCTACATTATTTCCTTCTGAGTCAATTACTTCATTAGTCTCCATCTTCTTTCACCTATATTCTGTATCTAAATCTGCCTTTCAAACACCTACTGGGCCTAGTGTTTGGGGGAGATGACTGCATGGAAGGAAGGGTCTCTCTGTTTCCCTTTCTCTCTTCCTCTCAACTCCCCACATTTACTCCCATTTCTGAGTTACCAGCACATGATCCACAGCCCCTATTCTTTGTTGCTTTGTCAAACTGCTCAGTAACAACCTCAGATGTTGAAAGAGATTAAGACTAAATAGGCTTTGCACCAAATTTTAAAATGCGGTGTCTTTCACCTGAACCATAGTAGGAATAAAAGCTTCCCCCAAACCCCACAAGGGACTCCCTGGATTTCGGCCTGAGGAGGCAGCCAGGGGCCCTTGTGATCCAGTCCATGAGCAGCATGATACACAGGTTGTGAATAACAGTTTCACAATTGAAATACCTGATTTCAAACATTAACGTCGGCATCCTCCCTTCCCGTCCCTACTTACCCTTTTTAATCTTCAGTTCTCATTTGTAACTGAAAATATCTTCATAAAGCTTTTGTGTGAAGTAAGTAAGAAAATACTATGTAAAATGTTTTGCCCAGTGCTTGGCACATGGCTCACTTTAAAATAACTGAAGAGAAAACTGTAATCTAATGTGCTTCTTCCGACTAGGCTGTGAATGCCTTGAGGCAGGGCCTATGTCTTAATATTTGTGCAAAACATAGAAGGCACTTAATTAATTGGACAGAAATGAACGCAAGAATGCATGCATTTGTGGACAAATCATAAATTCAGAGCTCAGGGAAGTGAACTACTTGCTCCAAGTCAACCATTGGTAGAAGAGCCAGAATATGAGGCCAGATGCATTTTATTTTATGTCAACAGTCACTTGTTTATAATGTGAACACTTTCTTCAGTTTCTTTAGTTTGTGGAGGGTTAGCACTTGCTTTTTCAAGCAGGATTCCTTGAGCTCTACAGTCTGGGTAAAGAAAACAGCTATAAATATTTGGGACATGATATTAAAGTGTTTTGGCTCAGTTACCTGCATGAATTTATCTGTTTGGTGAAGGTGTGGGCTCATACCCCAAAAGCCACCAGCAGTGAGAATTAATCTCCTGAGTCTTAATTAAAACAGACTTTGGAGAATACAACCGCCGCAGGAAGTGCCAGAAATCTCATTTAAAAGCTTCCTGATTGTGATATTTCCAATGTCATATTGCAGATTCAAGAAACTTGGGTGGTTGGAATAAGCTTAGGATAAGAACAGCCTCACTTTAAGTGCTTATCTTAACCACCAAACCATCTGTTCTTCTTCCATCATGGTTCTAAACAGTACATAAGAACAAGCATTACTCTTCCTGTCCCATTTTACATCTGAACACAATCTATTTCCAAAGTAGTTTATTTCTTTCCTTTCCCCAATAAGTAAAGCAGAAACTAGCTGTGAATATTTCTACAGAGCAGAAAAACTATCTCCCTAATACCTCCTTTCCAACACTTCTTCCTAAATCTCCTGTTTGAAGTTCATCATTATTTCAGTGAAGTTTTTTTTTCTTTTTTTTACTATTCACATCAAATTCATTACTATGCCTGCTAATTCTTTTTCCTTAAAACACTTTCTTGTGCTACCCACTTTCTCATCACTTTGTGTATTATATTATTATAAAAATCCTTTTTCTCTTTCCCTGCTTCTGGAGTCTCACATGCCCTTACTAGCTCATCCAAGGTATAAAAGTAATTGGTTTTAGATATTAAAGCAGTGCTTCCAGGAAAAATAAGCTAATTTGACCCTATACTCTAGTACAAGATGTGCACTGCTCAGAACAAGGACAGTGAATGTCGATTTTTCTGTCCTCATCAAAGCACACTGAGTGTACCACATTCAATGCTGCCGCTCCAAGAACATCAGGAACTGAAGAAGGCCCATTACGGAGTGATCCCGACAGTGATGAGCCTGAAAGTCAAGGGAGATGAGGGACACGGAGAAAAACCTTGAGGAGGTTTATTTGAAAATAAAAAGGCTGCCACTTCTTGCCCTTTGGCTAAGATCAAGTGTGAAAATAAAAGGCTAAAGGAAGAAATGACAAACTAAGACTTAAATGAGATGTCACACGTTAGGACAGATAAACTTATTTTGATGTCAATTGTGTGAACAAAACTTGTACCACTGACTGGAGAGTCTGAATAGGTGGATTTTAGATTCATTTACGAATGAATTTTCTAATGTTCATAGGTACATTAAAAAGAATATGCACCTTTGTGGGGTAGTAACTTTTCTGTTCAACCAGCTGCTGTGTGGGTACTTATCCCAAAATTTATAGGCAATAATCATGCCTAGGGAAGGGAAATAGGCCACATGGCCTCTGGAACACTTTACAGTGCTGAATGACTGTGATTTTACAATCATTTGAACCTTGTTGTTTACCACTTTCTTACTGAAGCCTTTTCATTTTAATCAACTCCGTTATCCCTACCTACCATGGCTTGTCCTGATTACCAACCCACTATACATACTTACCTCTCCCTACCACCCTGGACAATTCATGCCCATAATCTCTCTCCACATCAACTCAAGAAGTCCTCTCTAATTAAACGCCCCTCTTTGATTGCTTGGAAGCTAAATTATTTAGCACTCAGGCTAAGAGTCTGTAACAAATATATCAGGAAAGTAAAACAAGCAAACACACAACAGTGATTGAAATGCAATAGAAGTTCATTCATCTTCGATAACAAACAGTTCAGAAGTCAGTGGTCTTGATGGAGGTGGGTAGCTTCTTCAACAAGTGGCAAGATCTAGGTAATTATTTTTCTTGTCACCATCTTGCAGAAGCAGGCTATGAGAAAGGTGCCAAGGCAGTAGGTATTCAGGATTTTAAAGAGCAGGGTTGGAAGTATCACGCCTCACTTATACTTCCACTGAATTAACCTCATGTTTATACCCAACTGCAAAGAAGACTGGGAAATAGAGTCTTCACTGAGTGAACAAGGAGTAGCTAAGTCTCCATTATAGAAGAAAAGGAGAATGAACTTCGGAGAGCATCTCACAGTTGGCCAAAGGCAACTCTTTAGCCTTTATTTGTTCCTTACTTTTCCCTTCTTATGACAGTAAATTTTGTAAGTTTCTCAAGGACAGGGACCACGTTCCCTATTCCTGGTCCATCCATCACCAAGGTTTCCCATATAGTGTTCTGTACACACTGAACTCTTAATAATGTTTATTGAATTAACAGGTGAATAAAGATGACCCAAAGTATCATTGTCAAGTCCACTTAGTATTTTTTGGAGACTGGTTATTTCATTGCCTTTCAGGTCTTTTTAAGACTTTTAAAAAAATATTTAGTCACAGTCTGTTGAGATTCAATATTTCTCCTCTTCCCATTACTCTTTTTACTGCTTAGGGATGACTGTCGTGCCTCTCCCCTGCTGGTTCCTTTATATAGTTTTAAAGGCAAATTCATACTCTTTAGACTATGGTGCACATTCTAAATGGAAAACCTGGAGCCTTGTGCAGCAAGATATAACCTGATTTCTGGCTTTTCAGAGAGGACCATTTTCTCATAGAAACATCGGAAGTGCATTTTCAATCTAAGCTGGATTTGGGTTATAGGGCATTTTATAAAGTGATCAATTATTTGAACAGGACCTGACCTATAAAGCTAAGCTTCATTTACACATTAGCTGAAATAATGATAAGCTTTTTAGAAAGGAAATAATTTTGTTTTGAATCATAATTTGCCACTAAATTCCATTAAAAGTTTAGAGATTAATTTATATGGTTAATATTTGTAGCCCCTGAGCAATAATTTTGACGTTCTCTTTTTTTAGTATGAACTCTTTATGTTTTTAAATGCCCCATAAATCTTTTTTTTTTTTTTTTTTAAAACAAAAGCAATTGTGGTAAGGACACTAAACAGATGATTTTTCAACACATTTTTAAGTGTGTAATACATTATTGCTCTCTGTACAATATTATACAGTAGATCTCTAGAGTTTACTTAACTTGCTTGACTTAAGCTCTAAGCCCCTTGATTAGTAACTCCTCATGTCGTGTTCCTAGTCCCTGGCAACCACTATTACACTTTATGATTTTATGAATGTGATTATTTTAGATACCTTATATAGCTGGAATTATGCAATATTTGTCTTTCTGTGACTGGCTTACTTCATTTAGTATATAGTCTTCTAGATCCGTTCATCGTATCATGCTACATTGCAGAATCTCCTATTTAAAGGCAGAATAGTATTCCCCTGTATGCATATATTACATTTTCTATGTCCATTCATCTCATCTGTCAATGGACACTTGGCTTGTTTTCACATTTTGGCTACTATGAATAGGAATACAATGAACATAGGACTGCTTTGAGATCCTGATTTCGATTTCAAATGATGTAGCTGCTATGAAAAACAACATAGAGTTTTCACATACACAAAATAATTAGAAATCGAACTGCAATATAATTCAGCCATCCACTTCTGAGTATTGATCCTTAAATATTATAAGAGGAGAATTGGTCATGGATAGTGAAGCTTTAGGATTTTTGAATATAGTTTTAAAATTCAAAATTGCGAAGTGATCCATTGCAAATTCTCAGCTTACTAGAACTTCCCACTTACTGCTGAGTCTTAAAATCCTTGAGTTTTCACACAGGTCACACCTTTAAGGCAGTAATGCAATAGAGTTCTGTACTTAGAGAAAAGTTCCCTGCCCCTGTTCCTAGTCCAGTCTATCTTTGTACCCAGTTTTATACTCACCCAGCTGATAGAGAAGAATATTACAAGGAACAAACATACAGATTTGTAATTCCAAAACATGTTCTGATGATTTTTATATGCTTTAAACATTAGTTAGATGGTCATTAAATGCTTAAATATACAATTGTAGTATCTAATCAATTCAGAGAAATGTCTTTGAAGCTCATTTTACTTCTGTAGTTTCTTTGAAGTCTTATATTGTCTCTAAACAAAATTCTCTAAATTCAATCTCTGCCGTAGCAGGGTAAATGGTAAAAGTGAAATTACAAAGTGAATACACTCAGGAGAATCTCAATCTTTAAAGACTAATTTCTCTATTACTTTCCTTCCTATTCTGTTTTAAATTGGCTTTTTCTTTTATTCTGATCTTTATTAAGAAACATTATGGCATTGCTGTAAACAAAAAAATTTAAAAATCCTTCACCTTTGGCATCTTCAAAATTTGTTCAGAGGGTAACTCATCTCTTCTGCATCATTTTGCGCCTAGAACTGAACTTTGTGCTTCTTTCCAATTGGCTGATCATAAGCATTCTCTCAATTCCATTTCCATTTACTTGATATCACAGCACACATGGTTCATTATTTTCCAGAAGTACTAGGCTGTGAATTGCCTCATGGCTGCTCAACAAACTGTGTCAAGCAATAAAATCTTGTATCACTGGATTGGGTAAATTTTCCTTTCTTAGCATTCCTTTCATAGTCTTCATCACAGTAAGAACACAATTGTAATCTAGTTTCAATTACATGTATGGTAGCACAATCAGAATAATTACATGTATGGTAGAACAATCAGAATAGTGACCAACTTCACCCTGTGAAATTGTTGTCTTCTGTTACCACCTCTCTGTTGCCCATTCCTCGCATTTGTTTTTTGAGATGGAGTCTTGCTCTGTTGCCCTGGCTAGAGTGCAATGGTGTCATCATAGCTACTGCAACTACAAACTCCTGGACTCAAGCGACCCTCCTGCCTTCGCTTCCAGAGTAGCTGGGACCATAGGTGTTTGCCACCATGTCTGGCTAATTTTTCTATTTTTTGTAGAGGCAGTATCCTGCTCTTGTTCAGACTGGTCTTGAACTCCTGACCTCAAATAAGCCTCCTGCCTCAACCTCTCAAAGTGCTAGGATTATAGGTGTGAGTCACTGTGCTGGCCACATTTTGTTTTTATCTGAAAAGAAGGGGTAGAAGATAGCATAGCCCTCATTAAACAAGAAGTGGTAAGAGCCACTTCCTTTGAGAACAATTCTGATCATGAATTACTTTTCATTGTTTTACCAGATTGACTAGTTCTCTGAAGTCTATGGGCAAAATATGGGACATCTGATAAGAGCTCAATGATATACACATAAAATTGGCACACTTTATTTATTTATTTATTTTTATTGTTGGGGATTCATTGAAGGTACAAGAAATCATGTTACACTGGTTGCATTTGTTAGGTAAAGTCCCTCTTACAATCGTGTTTTGCCCCCCAAAGGTGTGGCACACACCAAGACCCCAAGACCCCAACCCCCCCCCGCTCCTTCCCTCTCTCTGCTCTTCCTTTCCCCACCCCTCCCTCATTCTTTCTCTCTCTGCTCTCCCCTTCCTTCACCCCCACCGTGTCAATAATTGTCATTAATTGTCCTCATATCAAA
>CAUYON010199177.1:0-16994 GCA_963573935.1 Arctocebus calabarensis
CTTTATATAGTGATCAAGAAAATGCCATGAAGGCTATCTGTAACAGTACGATGAAAACATTTCTGAATGTATATGAATCATGCCCTATGATTGCACCAATGTACAGAATTATGATTCAATAAAATTATAAAAAAAAAAACATTTTCACAACAAAAAATGGTGAGAATGTGAGATGATGGATATGTTAATTAGCTTGAGTTAAACATTTCACAAAGTAAACATATGCACATTTATCAAAGCATCACATTGTGCACTGTAAATATATAAAACTTTTACTTGTCAACTATTCCTTAATAAAAATAAAGTAAAATAAAAAAAATAAAAAAAAAAAAGGAAAACTATAATAGGTACTCTCCTCTGCTGAGCTTATTTTATTCAATAGTGCTTGCAAGATTTATCTATGTGGTTGTACTTGGTTCATTTTATTGTTGTGTAACATATCTTGTGACTATAACACTATTTGCTTTTCTATTGCTCATGGCCATTTGGGTTGCTTCCAGTCTGAGATTATTTTAAGCGATGCATTTATGAACATATTTGTATACGTAGAATTATGCGCATATGCCTACATTTCTGTTGGCATATTCCTAGGAGCAGAATCATAGGGGATGTTTATGCTCAGCTTTAGTGGATATCAGAGTATTTCCCAAAATGCTTGTATCAATTTTCACAAAATTCTTGTACCAGTCCCAGTTTATGAGTGTTTTGGTAGCTTCTCATCCTCTCCAGATATGACTTTCTCACTTTATTTGATGTAACCATTCTGAATGTAGTGTTATTCATTGTGTTTTAATTTGTATTTCCTCATGACTAATGTACTTGAATATCTTTCCGTCTGATCATTGGCCATTTAGATATACTTACCTGTGAAACTTTAACCTGTTTAAGTTTCTTGCACAATTAAAGAAAAGGTACTTAAATGAACCAGAGGAGTATTTAGATTCATAGAGACAAAAAAATAGAACGATGATTGCCAAGGGTTGCAGGGAGAGGGAATGGGCAATTATTCAAATAAGTTCAGAGTTCCAGGTTTGGGAAAATTAAAAGAGTTCTGGAAATGGATGGTGGTGATGGTTGCAGAATAATGTGAATATACTTAATGCTACCGAATTGTACTACTTTAAGTGCTTAAGATGCTAAATTTTGTGTTTATTTCATCATCATTACAAAATAAATATTTTTTATAAAAAGTTTAGAAAATTAAAAATAAAAAAGCACCAATTTTTTTTCTTATGATTCAAAAGAATTCTTTATAAATCTAAATCACAGGTTATTGCGGCATATATATATGCTATATATATATATATATATATATCAAATACCTTCTGCCACTCTGAAACTTACTTAGTAATCTATTGGCAGGATCCTTATACTTAATCATGATGTAGTTGCAGTGTTTCCGTCCTTTCC
This sequence comes from Arctocebus calabarensis, assembly GCA_963573935.1. NCBI lineage: Eukaryota > Metazoa > Chordata > Mammalia > Primates > Lorisidae > Arctocebus > Arctocebus calabarensis. Next base: position 1,411 of record CAUYON010199177.1, read on the forward strand.
TTTACAGTTAGCAGTTTTTGAGACCAGCCTGAGAATTTTTACCTATGAATATTTTCATCTCTATTTCCTTCTGGATGCTTTATTGTTCTGCCTTCTACATTTAGGTCTACAATTCACTTAGGCTTGGTTTATGTGAATGGTATGAGGCAGAAGTCAATATTCATTTTTCCATAAAGACATCAATTGACCAAGGGCCATATAGTCAAAGAGGATGCTTTCCCCTCCATCATGCTGCATCACCATTGATATAATTAAGTGTCCACATACATGTGGTTCCGTTTCTGGACTCTCTGTCTCATTGGACTATTTGTTGAATCTAATGCCAACATTTTACTATCCACCAAGTACTTGGAAAAATTCACTTGTGATTCCATATGGCCACGATTTCCTTGAAAAGAAGTTTTATTTACAAGTTCAATTTTTGTGATAGATTTTCCATTTATCCCTCTGATAGTTTTTCTTATTAATCCTAATCTTTTTTTTTTTAAATCAATTTCTGGAGATCTCAGAGTCCTTAGAACACTTTGATTCCATTCCTCTTTCTTAGTTTTCAGCTATTTTTGTAATTTAAAAAAAACTTCTGCATATATTTGAAACTCCATCAGATATAACTTTCATACTATCAATGATTATTTAGATTTATCCATCCTTAATAGATGAATGGATGAATAAAGATCCATTCTTTATCCCTTTTTGCATTTCCATACTTCCACTTGGATCTTCTCTTTGCTTAAAGAAATGACTTTAGTGTTTCAAAGCAAATATGCCAACAATACATCTCTCATTTCTTGTTTGTCTGTAAACACATTTCTCTTTTATTTTTAAAAGAATATTTTCATCGATCATAGAATTCTAACAGAGGGAGCAATTTTTTTTTTGAAGGTCTTATTCTCTTCTTTCTGGCTTTTATCATTTCTCTTAGGAGGCCAACTTTGTCCTGTTTTTGCTTCCAGTAGGCAATGAGGATAGTGGTAGATCAAGTTAGTCTACTCTGGAACTGAAATGTTTCAAAGCCATGGTTCAGTCATGTGAACTGGTCTGTTTGCATTAGCAGTTATTCCCAGGTTGTACCCTACAGGAGGGTCACACATGAAAACCTGAGTCTTTATCAGTGCCCCCTTCGTGGACAGATCTGCACTCAATTTCTGTTTTCTCAACTTCTCAGCTTCTTTAATATCAACTGGAAAGTGTTTTGCAGGGAAAATATACTCTGTGTTTTGCTCCCACCTCTTCATGCTTCTTTCTCTTTTCTCTGCCTTGGTAGATCTCTGATATCTTCAGATTGGTCACTTTTATGCTTTCCCCAGATTGTTCTAGTGGTTCTTAGTGACAGGGTCACTCTGATACAAGCTTATCCATCATAACTAGAACTCTCTCATAGCATTTTCAACATCTTTCCAATATAGAACATTTTATACTTCATCAAATTACTATTATTATTTTCAACCTAGTTGTCAATATTTCTCAGTGGTCTGTGGGCCCTGTGAAGGAAGAAACTATTCTACACCAACTGTGTCTCCCTATGGTTGGCACAGTGCTTAACACAGAATAGGTATTTAATATACTTTGGCTAAACTGGAGACAGATACAATGAAAGCATCACCAAGAGAAAAACGGACTTCCAGCTTCTTAACATCATTCAAAGATGAAATAAAATTTCCTCATAAAAATTACGTACTTCTAATGGTTTGTAGCCTGTGCTTCAGCCTCTCTTTTCGTGTGCCTTTTGTATGACCACTCCATGCTGTGATTTCTTTCTGTGTGTTTCTGTGTCTCTATCTCCATCTTCCTCTTTTCAATTATTGCATATACAACATATTTCTAACATATATTCTTATTGCAAAATATTTGGAACTTAATGGAAGAATATAGATATATATAGTTTGCCCTCCATATCTGTGTGTTGTGAATTTGCAGAGTCAACAACTGCAGACCAAAATATTTAGGATACAATTGCATCTGTACTTAGCATGTACAAATTTGCTTTTCCTATGATTGCCTATACAGTGTAGCATAACAACTATTTATATAGCATTTATATTTTATTAGGTCTTATAAATTATCTAGAAATGATTTAAAGTATGCACGGAGAGTATGCCTAGGTTATATGCATAAATGGTGCCATTTTCTATCAGAAACTTGAACATTGGAAGATTTTGGTATCTAATGGAGGTCCTAGAACCAATCCTCATGGATACCGAGGGATAACTATAATGCTTTGGTGTGTGTGTATATAAATTATAAATTATAGACTAGGCATTCATAATTTACTTTTCCAGTTAACTATCAAAACCAAAGAGAAATAAGGATCCTTTCATTTGGCTGTGGAATCTCACTTTCTTAAACACTATATTGACTCAAAAGCCAAAAGGAACTAGTCCTCAGATCTGAACCAGAAGGGGGATATATCTACCTGGTCATCATTTAATCCCCAATGGAGCACAAATCCTGGGACACAGCAATGTTTAATCCATAGTTATTTCATGAATTAATAAATGAATGCTCAGAAGTTTATTCAGGCCCAATAATTCCATGATCTTGATTCATCCTTGTCAAACCACTGATTCAATTTACTGCAAGGTGCTTATAGCATCAAACTTCATTTCCCACTCACAAAGAAAAGAGGCAAAGCTGACATCACTCTTGATAGAAAAATCACAGGATACTTTAAAAAATTTAGTAATTTGCTGTACATTGGTATGTTATTAAACTTAATTCATCAAACTGAAATTAAGATAATTCAGGGCAAGGGCTTTGTGTATTGCAGTTGGGCCTTCAGGCTATGTTGAATGATGCAGGGTTTTTCTTCATCATTGTTCAACAACCAAAATATTTTTGTTTAACTATCGTAGAAAATGTAAGAGAAAGACTTATAGAAGGGTCCATTCTAACAGCAACGATAGAGTAGGCTGACTGTATGATCGACAAAGACTATAAGACAAAACTTTATAACTTTCTGTGATGGGAACATTTGGTCTGACTTAATCACACATTTTAAACTCTAAGGAGAACACAAGGATTTTCTGTCTACCCATCAACACCCCAGAAAGGGGGGAGCTTCAAGTGGGTAAAGAATGAATGTATTTAGGGAACAGTGTCTCTTCTATGAAAACAATAATTTATTACAGCCATGGTGCCCTTTATTTTCTGTTGCTGCAGTAATCACATCTGCTTTGGGGATTTGGTTGTGTTTTGCTTTATCTCCTGAAGGAGAGTATAGTTCTGTGATCATCTCATATTTCCTGACATGTTTAAAAGAGTACATGTGAGCTATTGAGGTTGCGGTAATAAATTCTGTAAAGACTAGAAGAACTACAACAGTTTTAAATTGAAAAGACAGCAAGTTGCTGCTGATAAAGAAGAGACAAGCTCCAAACTGACACCTGAATGGGAGGCCTCTCACTAGGGCTCAGTAGAATAAGAAAGGAGGCAGGCAATGTGTAATGAATGCGTCCTTGATTTCTCAGGATTCTCAATGGGAATAAGAAATTTGAAATGGAAGAGGATTTTAAGCACATGTTTTACAGGGTAAATCTGGTTGCCACTCTATTGAGTTGGTTTACAATAGTATCTGGTTTACTAGCAATTCGAGAAATTGTCAAGAATGTGAGGACACTGAAATATGTACACTGCTGGTGGGGGTATAAATTTGTAGATTGCTTTAGAATACAATTTGGCAATATCTGGTAAAGTTAGATATATCTAGCTTATGACCCAGTAGGCAATTGCAATTCTAGACATATACCCTACATTAACTCTGGCATAAATGTGGATAAAAATATATACAGGACTGTTCACTGGCTTTAACTATAATATTAGAAACCTAGAAACAACGTAAGTGTATGCCCTAGAAGGGGCAAAAACAAGTGAAGTGAAATGTGGAACACTAAATAAGAGTTAACATAAATGAATAAAATCTATCTGAATCAACACAAGTAAAACTTGAAAAAGTTATGTTAAAAAGTAAACTATACTAAGACATAAAATGTAAGACATTTAAGTAAATTTTAAACACTCAGAGTACAATATATACTGCTTAATGGCATAAACACATGCAGGTAGACCTCAAAATATTGTGGTTTCAGTTCCAAATCATCACAACAAAGTGAAAATCACAATAAAGTAAATCACACATTTTTTCTTTGTTTCCCGCTATATATAAAAGTTATGTTTGTACTATATTGCACTCTATTAAATGTAAAACAGCATTGTCTAAAATCCTATTGCACAAGCTTTCAAAAGGACTTTATTGCTAAAGAACGCTGACAGCCAACTGAGCTTTCAGCAAGTCATGTTTTTGCTAGTGGAGAGTCTTGCCTTGAAGTCGATGATGACAGCAGCTGATTGATCATAGTATTGGCTGCCGAATGTTGGTATGGCTGTGGAAATTTCTTAAAATAAGCAATGAAGTTTGCATGTAAGGAATGGGCTATGAGGTGGCAGGGGCCCCCATAGTCTGGTATATGCTTCTCCTTCTTTAACAACATTCTTTTCAACTGCCAGAAGTCACATAGCCCATGCCTTGTTATTGGCAAGGACAAAGTTTTTCCTCTTTAAGGTTAATCTCTACCTTGTTACCATACTGTATAAATAAAGCTGTTTCCACGATCCAGGTGCTGGCTGCCGTCATCAGCTGCATCAGTCCTCCCAACCCCATCCTATCCTTTGTGCCACGTGTATTTTATGTCTTTCGTGTCTTTCTTCTTCATTTCCCACCATTTCCACTCAGGTTATTTCTCAATCCTCATGCTGGTTCTCAAGATTTGCCATATCAATTGAATTTTTCTTTTACAAAAGATTTCTCCGTAGCATGTAATGCCAGTTAATCGTACTTTACCCACAGTAGAACTTCTTAAGAAACTGGAGTCAATCCTCTCAAACTTGTGGCTGCTTTCTCCACTAAGCGAATGTAAAATTCTAAATCTTTTCTTATCATTTCAAAAATGTTCATTGCATCTTCACCAGGAGTAGATTCCATCTCAAGAGACAACTGTCTCTGTTCTTCCATAGTAGCAAGTCCTTGTCTGTTCAAGTTTTATCATTAGATTGCAGCAATTCAGTCTCATGTCCACTTCTAATTGTAGTTCTCTGGCTATTTCCACCACCTCTGCAGTTACGTCCTCCTCTGAAGTCTTGAAACCCACAAAGTCATCCATGATGGTTAGAATCAACTTCTTCCAAACTCCTGGTAGTGCTGATAATTTGACTTCCTCCCATGAATCACAAATGTTCACAATGGCATCTAGAATAGGGCTTAATTTCCAAAATGTTTTCAACTTCCTTTGCCCAGATCCATTAAGGGAATTTTTATCTATATCAGGTATAGCTTTAAAAAAGGTATTTCAAAATAATAAAACTTGAAAGTCTAAATGACACCTTGATCCATGAGATATAGAATGACATTGGGTTAGCATAAAAGGCATGAAAACATTAACTTCTTCATACATCTCTATCAAAGCTCTTGGGTGATCAGGTGTAATGTCTATGAGCAATAATATTTTGAAATAAATCTTTTTTCCTAAGCAATAGTTTTCAACAGTGGTTTTAAAATATTTAGTATACTATGATGTAAACAAATATGTTCACATTTGAGTTTTGTTGTTCAATTTATAGAGCACATTGTAAATTTAGCATAATTCTTAAGGGCCCTCGCTAGGATTTGGGGAATAATAAATAAGCATTGACTTTAACTTAAAGTCACAGCTACATTAGCCTGTAATAAAAGAGTCACCTGCCCTTTGAAGCTCTGAAATCAGATTATTGACTTTTCCTCTCTAGCTGTGCAATTACCAGATGGCATCTTCTGTCTCACCTTTGTTAACAATCTGTTACTTAGTGTAGTAACATTTATAGATGTTCTTAGTTAGATCATCTGCTTTAACTTGCTACAGCCTCTACATCAACCCTTACTGCTTCACCTTGTACTTTTATGTGAGGAAGTGACTTTTTATTTCTATATATGTAGGGGGTACAAGTGTTTTGATTACATGGATGAATTATATAATGTTGATGTCAGGGCTGTTAGTGTACCCATCACCATACATACCATAGAACAGTGTATTTTTTACCTCATAAGTAGATTTTTACCCTTTCCCCCCTTCCCATCCTCCCTTCATAGTTTTCAAAGTCAATTACATCACTTTATGATCATATAAACTCTCTGTTTAGCTTCCACTTATAAGTAAGGACATGTAGTATTTTTTTCCATTCCTGAGATACTGGCTTAGGATAATGGTTTCCTGTTCCATTTAAGTTGCTGCAGAAGACACATTTCATTTATCTGTGTGTGTGTATGTGGTATGAGTGTGTGTATGTGTGTGTGTGTCACATTTTCTTTATCCATTCATCCATTGATGGGAACTTAGGTTGATTCCTTATCTTTGAAATTGTGGGTTGTGCTATGGAAAACATTCAGGTATAGGTGTGTTTTTTTAATAAAATAACACTTTTTCTTTTGTGTAGATACATAGTAGAGGGATTGCTGGATCAAATGGTAGGTCTACTTTTACATTCCCATCAACAGTGTACAAGCATTCCTTTTTCATCACATTCATGCCACAATCTATTATGTTTTGACTTTTTAGTAATGGTCATTCTGATAAGGGTACAGTGGTATCTCACTATGGTTTTGATTTGCGCTTTACTGATGATCAGTGATGTTGAGGATACTTTCATATGTTTGCTGGCCATTTGTCTATTTTCTTTTAAAAAACTTTGTTCATGTCTTTCAATCACTTTTCGATGGGGTTGTTTTTTCCTTGCTGATACATTTAAATTCTTTGTAGATTCTGGAATATTTATTTACTATTTTATTTTATCTCCCATTCTGTAGATTATTCATCTACCTTGTTAATTATTTTCTTTGCTGTAGAGAAACTTTTTAGTTCAATTAAATTCCGTTTATTTTTGTTATTGCTGTATTTACTCATGGGGTCTTAGTCATGAATTATTAACCTACACCAATATCTACAGAGTTTTTCCTATGTTTTATTCTAGAAATTTTATGATTTTAGGTCTTACATCTAAGTCTTTAATCCATCTTGAGTTAATTTTTGTGTATGGTGAAAGATAGAAATTCAGTTTTGTTCATCAGCTTGTGGCTCTCCAATTTTCCCAGCACCATTTATTGAATAGTACCTTTTCTACAGTTTATGTTTTTGTCCTCTTTGGGAAAAACCAGCTTGTTATGGCTATATGGCCTTACTTCTGGATGCTCTATTCTGTTGCTTTGGTCTATATGTTTACCTCTGTGCCAGTGCCATACTGTTTTGGTTGCTATAGTCTTGTAGTATAATTTGAAGTCTGGTAATGTGATGCTTTCAGCTTAGCACAAGTTCCTTGTGCTTAAGATTTTCTTGGCTATTTAGGCTCTTTTGTATTCCATATGAAATTTAGGATTTTTTCTCTAGATCTATGAAAAATGACCCTGGTATTTTGATTGGAAGTAAAGTGAATCAGTAAATCACTTTGGGCAAAATGGACATTTTAACAAAGTTGATTCTTCTAGTCACTGAACATGGTATATTTTCCCATTTTTTTGGTCATCAATGATTTATTTTATCAGTATTTTATAGTTCTCCTTGTAGACATCTTTCACTTCCTTGGTTAACTTATTCTCATGTATTTTATTTCCTTTGCAGCTATAGAAAATGATATTGAGTTATTGATTTGACTCCCAGGTTGACTGTTATTAGTGTATAGAAGTGCTACTGATTTGCATATATTAATTTTTAACCTGAGACTTTACCTAATTTATTTATCAATTCTAAGAGTCCTTTGGTAGAGTCTTTAGGATTTTCTAGATATAAGATCATATCATTGGTAAGCTAAAATAGTTTGACCTCCTCTTTCTGATTTGGATGACCTTTATTTCTTTCTCTTCCCTGATTGCTCTGGATAGGAATTCTAGTATTATGTTTAATAGAAAGGGTAACAGTAAGAATCGTTATCTTATTCCAATTCTTGGTGCATATGCTTTTAACTTTTCTCCACTTACTATAATACTGGGTATGGGTTTGCCATATATGACTTTATTATTTTGGTATATATTTCTACATTGCCTAACTTATTGAGTTTTTATCACAAAGGGGTACTGTATTTTTTAAAGTGCTGCTTCTGCCTCTTTTGAGATGATCACATATCTTTTGTTTCTAATTCTGTTTATTTGGTAAATAACGTTTCTTTATTTGTGTATGTTGAACCACCCTTGGATCGCTGGGATGAAACCTGCTTGATCATAGTAAATCATATTTTTGATTGCTGTTGAATTCAGTTAGCTATTATTTTATTGAAAACTTGCCTGTGTGTTCATGAAAAATATTGGTCCATAGTTTTCTTTTTTTCTTTTTCTAAAAGAAATTTTAGAAAAAAGAAACTAAAAGAAAATTAGTAACTAAAAGAAATTTTATTTAGGATGAACCAAGAGAAAGTTTAGAGCACTTCCAAAGAGAATTGAAAGTGGGTCCATCTCATGAAGGAGCAAAGGTGAGAGAGACTAATTTTTTTTTTCCTTTTCTAGCTTTGGTGTTAGGGTGATACTGGCTTCATAGAATGAATTAAGGAGGACTCCCTCTTCTCAATGTTATGGAACAGTTTCTGTAAGATACATTGCCGAGTTTCTTCTTTGTAGGTATGGTAGAATTCAGTTGTGAATCTGTCCGGATCAGGGCTTTATGTTGTTGGGAGATTTTTTTTTTTTTTTTTTTGAGACAGAGCCTCAAGCTGTCACCCTGTGGCATCACAACTCACAGCAACCTCCAATTCCTGGGCTCAAGCGAGTGTCTTAACTTCCGCCTCCCAAGTAGCTGGGACCACAGGCGCCCACCACAACACCTAGCCATTTTTTGGTTGCAGCCGTCATTGTCGTTTGGCAGGCCCGGGCTGGATTTGAACCCGCCAGCTCGCCTTAGCCCGCTGAGCCACAGGTGCCGAGCCGGGAGATTTTTTAATTACATTTTTAATCTTGCTACTCATTATTGGCATGTTCAGGGTTGCTATTTCTTCCTGATTCAACCTTGGGAAGTTGTGTGTTGCCAAATATTTATCCACTTGGTCTAGATTTTTAAATTTTTGTGCATAGAGGATTTCATAGTAGGCACATATGATATTTTGTATTTCTGTGGGATTGATCGTAACATCTCTTTTTTCATTTCTGATTGATCTTATTTGAATCCCTTCTCTTCTATTTCTGGCTAATCTCACAAGTAATCTATCAATTTTGTTTATCTTTTCACAGAACCAATTTTTTGTTTTATAGATCCTTTGTATTATCTTTGTTTCTGTTTTTCAGTTCTGCTCTGATCTTTATTATTTCTTTTCTTCTTTTCTCCTGCTAACTTTAGCTTTGGTTTGTTCTTGTTTTTCTGGTTCCTTGAAGTATGACATTAAATTGTTAATATGTGATCTTTCTACTTTTTTAATGTTGGCATTTAAGGCTATCCTCTATAGTACTACTCTTAGCACTACTTTTGCTGTGTTCTAGAGATATTGGATGGTTGTGTCACCTTTTCATTTAATTTGATATTTGTTTTTATTTATATATTGATTTTGTCATTCACCCAAGGATTATTCAGCAGCAGATTACTTAATTTTCATGTATTTGCATAGTATGAGTGTTTCTCTTGGGATTGATTTTTAGTTTTATTCCACTGGGATCTGAGAAGATACATGGTATGGTTTGAATTTTTCTAAATTTGCTAACATTTCTATATGTTTTATGGCCTAACATATAATCTATCATGGAAAATATTCTAAGTGATTATGAGAAAAAAGTATATTCAGCAGTTTAGGGGTAGAATTTTCTGTAAATGTCTGTTAGGTTCATTTGTTCTAGAGTCCCATTTAAGCCCAGGGTTTTTGTTGTTGTTATTGTTTGTTTTTGCTGTTTTGTTTTGGGGTTTTATTTTGTTGCTGTTGTTGATGACTATTTTATTCCTTCATGATTTCTCTAGTTCTGTCATAACTGGTGTTGTGCTTATTTCTTTCCTTAGAACTAATACAATTTGTTTTATAAATCTAAGAGCTCCTGTGTTCAGTACATATATATAATATCTATACTGAAGAATATATAATAATCCTACATATATGTATGTATAGGATTATTATATCTTCTTGAATTGATGCCTTTGTCATTACATAATAACCATCTTTGTCTTGTTTTTTGCTGTTAACATTGTTGATTCAAAGTCTAGTTTACCTGATATAAGAGTATCTACTCCAGTTTGCTTTGGTTTCCATTTGAATGGGATTTTTTTTCCACCCCTTCATTTTGAATCTATGACAATCTTTACAAGCTAAATGAGTTTCTTGGAGAGAGTATATATTTGCACTGTGTTTTTAAAATCTATTCAGCCAATCTATATCTTTTAAGTGAACCATTAAGACTGTACATTCAATGTCAGTATTGATATGTGAGATACTAATCAGTTCATCATGTTGATTATTACCAATTTGTTTTGTTTTCTTCTCTGTGTTACTGTTTTATAAGAGCTGTAATATTTAATTTCTGCATGTTTTTATACTGGTGGGTATCAACTGTCATCCTGTTCCATGCATAGAGTACTTTTAAGCATTTTTTTTAGGGCAGGTCTATTGGTGCCAAATTCCCTTACTGTTTACCTGTCTAGGAAAGACTTTAATTCTACCTCATTTATGAAACTTGTGCAAGATACAAAATTTTTGGCTGCCAGTTATTCTGTTCCAGAAGACTAAAAAGGCGAACATGATCCCCTCTGGCTTGTAAAGTTTCTACTGAGAAATCTGAGAAAACTTCCTTTGTAAGTTATGTGATGCTTTTGTCTTACAGCTTGTAGGACTTTCTCTTTACTTTCAGTTTGGCCATACTGATAACTCTGTGCCTCGGCAATGTGGTATCCACCAAGAATCTTTCAGGTGTTCAATGACTTCGTTATATCTGGATGTCTAACTCTCTAGAAATTCCAGGGAATTTTTCTTCAACTATTAATTTTCCAGACTTTTACTATGTTTTTTCCTTTCCTAGAGTGATACCTTGATTCTTACATGTGCTTGCTTTACATAGTCTCAGTTTTCTCAGAAATCTTGTTCAATTTCCTTCATCATTTTTCTTCATTTCTGACTGACTGAATTTATTTGAAAGTTTTGTCTTTGAGCTCTGAAATTGTTTCTTCTGATTGATCTACTTTGTTAAAACTTTCTACTATATTTTGAAATTCCCTAAATGACTTTTTCATTTCTAGAAGTTATTTTGTATATTTTCTTATATTATCTATTTCTTTAGAATTTTTTATGTTCATTTTCAAGTCATTTATCAATCTCTTTGATCTTACTTGTCTCAAATTCTAAATTCCATAACTGATAATTTCAATAATTTCCTTTTGGTTAGAGTCCATTTTGGGAAGACTATTGTGATCCTTCAGTGGTGTCAAAAACAGCCTGTTTTTTCATGTTTCCAGAGTTCTTATGCTGGTTCTTTCTCATCTGGAACCTCTACTTTCAGCTTAAGACAGAGATTTTTGTGGCATGCAAATTCATCTCTGCTGGGTACTCTGTTGCTCAGTGAAGAGAAAGAGAGATACCTGGATGGAATGCTGGAGCCCTACTCCATAAGACTGGCCTTACAGGAGAGAAATAGATGTAATGCCATCTGAATCTCCCAGTTCCACTGTGGTTGTTATGGGTGGTCAGCACATGCAGCATGACTATTTACCTCACCCATGTCCAGTGGACAGTGGGTGTTCTCAGTATGGTTTCTTGAGGCAGCCTCTTCTAGCTTCCAACTTTTCTCCAGCAATCTCCTCACATCTCTCAGCCTTTATAGAATTGAATAGAGTTAGGGTCTTGCTCTGAATTAGGCTTTGGCTTAAGGTAGTGGTTCACAACCTTCCTAATTCTCAATGTATTTTCATTGTTACAAAGGGGTTGCAACCCACAGGTTGAGAACCGCTGGCTGAAGATAATATTGTGTCTGATTTTATCTTCCATTCAGACTAGTAAAACATTCTCCACATCAGCAATAAAGTTGTTTCATTTCACTACCATTCATATGTTCACTTTTAATTTCTCTCAAGAATTTTTCTTTTGCATTCACAACTTGACTAATTATTTGGTGCTAGACTTCCAGCTTTCAGCCTCTGTCAGCTTTCAATATTCCTTCCTTAATCATTTCTAACTTTAAAGTGAAAGATGTGACTCTTTCTTTCACTTGAGCCCATTGTTGGGTTATTATTTAACCCAGTTTCAATACTGTTCTGTCACAGGCTATTGCCTGTGGGAGACTCCAGCTGGTTGGTAAAGCAGTCAGAATACATACGACATTTATATGGGTGAGATTTATGACACCCCAAACAATTACAATAGTAACAACAAAGACCATTGATCACAGATCATCATAGCACATATAAAATAATAACAACACAAAAGTTTGAGATATTATGAGAATACCAAACTATGACAAAGCGACCCAAATTCAACACATACTGGTGCAAAAAATGCTCAATATAGAATTGTCATAAAATTTCAGTTTGTACAAAGTGCAGTAGCTGCAAGTAACAATAAAGCAACACACACTAAAACAAGGTGCACCAATATGGACCAATTTCTAAACAAGGAATAGAAACATACATAGCAACTTCAGGATAGCAGTTTCCTGTTAACATCAGAATCTTTTTCAACTCTATCAATCTATCTGAGCTGGCATAATAATAACCTTTATTTGCTTCTATAATTTCCTCATGGGTAACTCAGAATTTCTCTTCTCACCTATCTTCAAACTTTGAAGTCCAACAAGGGCAAAAGTAACTCAAGGATCCAATGGAGCTACTTTAGATTTTAGCAGAATAAAGATAGGACAAATGGAAATGTACCATGCTAGTTACTCTCCTGGATCTCTGCACTTGGCTTCTCTTCTTCTTTTAACTCCTTTCTATATAATGGGCTCTAAGAGAACCATCTCTCAGATCTTTCTTGATACTTAAAGACTTTTCTTTTAGATTCTTCTCTCTCCTTTATTACTTCTCTCTCAGGCTTTTGTTACTATAAGGTAGCCCATGAACTGATTCTCATGTAGGAAATTCTCTACTGCCACTGATGCCTACAAAGCCAAGTAGCAAAAAGGGTGAGGCTCAAGGAAAAGAAGTCCTCTCAATTCTGTGTCTCATCTTAGTCTTAAGTCAGTTCGTAGGACAAGGAGACCAGAGAGAATTTCAAGTTGCTTTTGGTACAGTACATCTTGTACACATCTTGTACTTCTGAGCCTAGTGCCACCCATTTAACTGCCACTCTAGATGTGCTCATCCTACACTGAGCCCTTGATGTGCAGAGAACATACCTACTACCTTCATTCTTCTTCTGGACTCAATTATTCTTGGACTATATCTAACATCTGAAATAATTTGTACTGTTCTTCAGCATAGAGAGCCTGGTTTCTCTTTCACAACAGGAAAATATGAAGATTGAGAAATCTTTTCTGTGGATAATTCCAACCCAGATATTATATTAAGGGTAGGACAAAAAGAACTACTTTTATCCTAATTCAAGTGAGACATTTTTATGTGACCTAGAAAACACAAAAGTCATCAATGTAAGGCTGATAAATCAACTCCCCATCCTCCCTTTCCCTAATACTCTATAAATACTGAGTTTTTTTTACCCTGGAGACCAATTAAGGAACTTTCACCCACCACAGTCACTGTTAATGGATCAGCACTAAAACCACAACTTATTTTTTCCCCAGCCACATAGGCACTAAGAAATGTTGTACCCCACCAAAACTACCTGGACATATGCCCTAGGCATGAAAGACTCTAGTTTCCCTTATGAGTGCCAATGATTCATCTGAAGAGACAATTGAAGTAATGATTTTATGATCCATGAGATGCTGAAGGTCTCTCATTTTTTTTATTATTGATTTAAATGTGCTTGGAGTACGGTACAATAGCCAGGGCACCAGGGCTTTAGAAGGATCCTCCATTACTTGCAGAAAAAGTAATCAGTGCCTACAAATGTATTAGATGTCCCTAAATACCAAACACCAACTTCTCTTTATAAGTAAATAGACTTGGAAAAGGCTTCAACTATGTCAGGTCAGCCTTGATCTGCCTTGTTTTTTTGTTTTGCTTTGTTTTATGTTTGTTTGTTTGTTTGCAGTTTTGGGCCAGGGCTGAGTTTGAACCTGCCACCTCTGGCACATGGAGCTGGTGCCCTACTCCTTTGAGCCACAGGCACCACCCTGATCTGCCTTGTTTTAACTTCAAGTCAGCCAAGTTTAATTTGAGAGACCTAGAAAGGCCTGGACTCCCTAATTTCTGAACCAGCTTTGAAAGGAATAGGAGTCTTCTGCCCTAGTTTCTAGATGGGAGTTAGGTGTACAAATGTAAAGGGCACTCAGAAGCCATGGACTCTCATTTCTGCTGTGTCCTAGAGGCCTCAATAGCCCCAAGTTTTTGGATGGTTGTCTTGAATATGTTTGATGCTCTACTCTCCTCAGAAGACCAGAGTCAACTGTGAACTTGAGTTTGGTTATCATGGGCCAATCCTGAGTGCTACAGACAGAATGCTTGTGGCCCTCCCAAATGCATATGTTGAAGCATTAATCTCCAACATCATGGTATTTGGAAGCAGGACATAATTAGGTGATAAGTAGGGATCCTTCATACAGGATTAGTGACTTTAGGAGACACGAGAGAAACGGCTTTTATTCTCCACTAAGTGAGGGTACAAAGAAAAGGCCGCCTGCAAACCATGAAGCAAGCCCTCACCAGACACCAGATTTCTCAGTTCTTTCATCTTAGACTTTCCAGCCTTTAGGACCATGAGAAATAAACTGTTGCTTAAGCTACTCAGTCTATGGTATTCTGTTACAGCAGCCTGAACTAGGACACCTGAGAATCCATGTCTTTAGGAACCACACACAGCTCCACCTAAATCCTCTACCTCTTTGTGGCAGCGCCACCTTGTTGATGACACCTTTTCACATCAACAATAGTGTGAACCATCACCTGGACTTCTGGCTTCCTTGTAAAATGAAACAAAATCAAAACAAAACAAAAACACCCAACAGCCTCTGCCACACAATTAGCTCTACCCTGAAACTTACCCACCCAGTTGTGATTTATTCCTCCACTTGTGGGGTCCTTTGTCACTGTCAATTCACTGTCTCAGGAACAGTACCTGGGTCTATTAATTTATGACAGATGACTTAGATTTCAGGTCACAGGATTTAACCTGCAGTAAATCCAAATTTGCATAAGGATAATGGGCATTCTACTACATTTTATGCCAATAAACTCTAATGTGGTAATTAACAACTGAGCACACTTACTGATAAGCTGTTCATTAGAGAAAAATTTGGGAACTAGCAGTGTTATCAGAGTCTACAATTTTTAAATCTCTTTTAGAAATGTCTTTTTGCCCAGAGGGACTAAAATCTAGCAAAAATCTCGGAGTAGTCATTCTCAACGCTATTTTCATGAAGATTCTAGTGCAGTGGTTCTCAACCTTCCTAATGCCATGACCCTTTAATACAGTTCCTCATGTTGTGGTGACCCCCAACCATAAAATTATTTTCGTTGCTACTTCATAACTGTAATTTTGCTACTGTTATGAAT
>CAUYON010199179.1:0-30635 GCA_963573935.1 Arctocebus calabarensis
AATTTTATTGAATCATAATTATGTACATTGGTGCAATCACAGGGCACGATTCATATACATTCAGAAATATTTTGATCATACTGTTACAGATATCCTTCATGGCATTTCCTTGATCACTATATAAAGACATTAATACTCTAATCCTATGCTTACCCTTCAATCAGATGACAAGTGAATAGAGGGGTAAAAACAATGACAGAGAAATGCCCTGGGTCTGGTCGAGCAATTTGTTTATTTAAAATAACCTCAGTCATGTGTTCAGCTACATCAGAACTTCAAATACACTATACCCAAAAAGAATTGATGATTTGGAGAAATGAAAATGTGAGTTCTTTGGCAAAATGCATTTGCTTTCAAAAGCTTGGCAAAGGCACAACAGTGAGCTTTGGACCCGCCACCCCAGGCTCGGTAGCCACAGGCAGCACAGCTCAGCAATGAAAACAATCCAGGCACCTTGGCAGCATGCAGTCAAATTAGGTCACCCCTCTGTTCCTCCAGAGTAACATGCTTTTTCTTCATAACACCCCTGATTTCCCACTTGTACGTTTGGCTGCTTGTTCATTTATTTCCTGTCTGGCTGAACTTCCCCAGCCCAAAGTACCAGCTTTGTGAGTGAAAGGCCCATTCTCTCCTGTTTGCCAATGTCATTCCAGCACCAGGTCACCAGCTGGCCAATAGTAGGTGCTCAATAAATACCTTTTTGTGTGTTGTTGCCCATTCAATACTTGTTGGGTGAGTGATTCAATTAATGTAGGTGGTTAACCACGTGTGTAATCTACATATTCATTAATCATGAACTCCATAAAGCACACTATCATGAGAGTAACAGCTTATCAAATTAAAAAAAGAAAGAAAAAGTATGGGCAGCATTAAAATGTCTATACTGTATCTGAAGACCCTTTGTGAAAAAACGGAGGACATGAATGGCCCTCGGATCTTGGCTTAGAATAATCTGACTTCCTCTTTATCAGAAGACCTGACATAGAAGTCAGTCCAAGGGGCATGGTGCACTGCCTCATATTGCAAGGGCATGGCTGGTCAGGTCAAGGGAGATGGCAGTCTGCCCACTCATGCAACCTTATCACTAAGGAAGTTGTAGCAGAAGTTATCTCCATCAGATCTAAGCAACCGTGTTGACTTATGAAAGCCACACCAACAGAGTACAATGTAGGTCTGCCTTTCTTTCTAGACATCTGGTAGTTCTTCTTTCTAAAAGCCAAGAATCATCACTGACTTTGGGAGGATTGTAGGCCAAGAATGGTTCTTTGGCCAATAATCATACACTTGAAGGCCATAAGCCCTTAGAAAACATGTTATGGATCACAGTCTCATAAGCCTTAAGAGACCACCTGTCTGCACCAGACAAAACGCACACACAACAGAGACTCCCTGGTCAACACCATCTCTGAAAGCTGGCATGTGCACAGAATCAAATGCATTAGTCACGAACAGCAGCAATGCACGAACATGCTGAACGTCTCTGCCATATTCAATGATATATCAAAACTTCTCCTGAAGTCTAATTCTTCATTTTGATTAAGTGAAAGCTACTGTTCACTAATACTAGTGAATTAAAAAGAACTGAAAAGCAATTTTTAAATCTTATTTTCCATTTCCATTCAATTACATTTAAAAATCTATTCTAGGCTCTGTGCCTGTAGTTCAGTGAGCAGGACAACAGCCACATACACCGAGGCTGACGGGTTCAAGCCCAGCCAGGGCCTGCTAAACAACAATGACAATTCCAACCAAAGAAATAGCTGGTGTTGTGGCGGGCACCTGTAGTCCCAGCTAGTTGGAAGGCTGAGGCAAAAGAATCGCTTAAGCCTAAGAGTTTGAGGTTGCTGTGAGCTGTGATGCCACAGCACTCTACCAAGGGCAACGTATTAAGACTCTGACTCAAAATAAATAAATAAAATAAAAATAAAAATCTATTCTAACACACTTAGAAAATGGGCCAAATGTGCAACTTCATTGTTACATATCTTTAAATGTTAAGATAACATTTGTAGGATAAAGATGTAAAGTTTAACATATAATTTCTTATAAACTAAGATAATAAATTAGTTGAAAGTCTCCCACTAAAAATTACAGGAAAAAACTTATAGATGACATAGGAAGCAAGTTATTGTTTTGAATTTACCCAGAAGATATTTGCAAGTTGAATTCAAAAGGTATGTTGGGAAGATGTACATTCATTCCTACAAAAAAGATGAAGAAATAGAGCAAGTAAGGTTGCTATCCCATAGTCAACACCCCAAAATATAGCCATTCGGGTTGCAGGAGCTCAGCTGCAGTAGTTTTATATAATGGCTCCTTTTCAATGAGCCATTTCCTCATAAGCAATGATGGATCTAAATTGTATGCAACTCACAGGCAATGAAGCCCAGATGAGAAACCATGAAGCCATCTTCTGACTCATGGTGAAATTCCTATCAGGGTACCAGTGATGTGCAGTCTTATACTACATTGCGAGCACTACATCTTGCTGTCCTAATGGAGTTCTTCAATGGTCTTTGTTTTTCTATATTGCTTTCCTATTTCCTTTCACAAGAAAGGTTGAATTTTTTTAAAGCACTGAGAGCATGTACGCTTTTTGTTTGTAGACATCCTGTATTAGCACAATAGCTTTGAAAAAGCTTAACAAAAAGAGGTCAACAGCTCTTTCAGACAAATTTGATTAATCAACAAAAGTCCTTTAGTTGTGTTATGATAACTAATATAACAGTATTGAAGTGACCATGTTCATTTTAACAGGCTATGGTGGTGTTTTAGCAAACCTAGGTCTCAATTTGTAGTTGAGGTACAATGTTTCCTTTGAATAGTAAATTCATTTCAACTGCCAAGAAGTCCTCCTATGAAAGGTTTTCTAGGATATGGAGTTGCCCTCGTCATTTGAAAGAAGCCTGCATTTTCATTAGCTGAAGGTTAAACACCTTCTTTCAAGGAGATGGGATCAAACATAGCCATTGCTACCCCTGGTTGCATTCTACATAGCAGAAGAAAGCCCCTGGTTATTTCCTTTGATCAAAGTGACTTTTAACAAAATCTGGTGCATTTGCCAAGGTAGCAGGAAGGGACGGTGAAGTCTGAAGTAAGGGCCTGAATCTCACAGCTCGAGCTCTTTAGGGTCCTGCCAGATCATGGGGACATTTGTCAATACAGCCACCTGTCATATCCCCTCCACCACAGATGTGGTTGGGTCAATCAAGCAAGGTTCTATAGAACTATTGACCTAAAAATTATGATCACTGATTCTGGAACTTAGAAACTATTGTTTTTCCCCCTTAAAGTTTCATCATGCTCATTGTACTAATAATTGGCAACATGTAGTTTTCACAGAGGGGCCAGGAGATACTTAGACAGGTCATGTCACCAGCTTACTATGGGACCTTGGGACTCAGTTTCTTCATCTATAAAATGAGGTAATCAGGGACAAAGATTTCCTCCCCTTTCGATTCATCACACAGACACCTTCTTTGGAAATGTCTCAGCTGCTAACAAAACAATGACTATGGTTTACCAGGTCAGAGCTGGTACAACTTGATCATGGAAGTAACCGCCTTCCATTATGCATCTGAACTACTGAACACAGGTCAGTCCTAAGGGACTGGGAAGCTCAGGATGGTTTAAATGTGATTCTTGGCCTGAACTCTGCCACTCCAGGGGCACATTTCTTTTAGGGCCACAGACTAGCAAAACACACGCAAAACTGCCAGGGTGGCTTTTGGGAAGTTGACAAGGGAAATAAGCATCGATGTAGCACTGAGCTCCAAACCAAACCTACATGTAAATAGGAGGCACCCTCAACTGGTCAGGGTCAGGTTGGGATACTTGTTCTGAAAGTTGTGCTGCTAAAACCAACATATGAATTCTCTCTGCCTTTTGTTTTAGTTCCCACAAAGAAAAGCCAATTACTGACCCAACACTCATCTACCCCTAGGGCAAAAACTCAGCGAAGTCCACAGATCCAGCCAGGGCAGCCCCACTGCCAACTGCAGGGGCTGCAGCTCATGCTGTTTTCCGTGTGAGTGTCCTGGAGATGAGCTGCACAGAAGCCCTGGGTTCAAGTCTTGGAGAACAACCACAAAATCCACATGTGCCTTTTATGTGGCAAGCAAACACTGGGTCTTGGAAGTACACGAGGCAAAAGGAAATGCCGTAAGCTTTCCCCTGAAGATGGAAAGCATGACAAATAACAACAAGGGAGCTGGCCGAGTCCCTGCTTACCTAAATACTAGAAATGGACAGTCGGTAGCTGAGAAATGCAACTACACCACATGACACAGGAAGAAGGCTGAACAAGCAGGCTGGCAAAGGCACTGAATGCAAAATGACCCAGGGAGCTGAGGACTCTATAATCAGACTGCCGAGCTACAGAGGAGCCACCACCACACATGAGCTGTACCTCCTGGGAAAGGCATTTCACATCTCTGGGCATTAGCACCATTGGGAATAGCAGTGATTACCCCCATCTCCTCCTGCAGCTGTTACCTAGATGGAGTCAGGGCCACTGCAGGTGGACTGCCTGGAACCTCGACATAGGCTAAGCCCTCAGCATGTTAGTTGAGAATAATATTGCTCTTCATGGTCACTGTGTCATTCTGGGGGGTCTCAGGTGGTGCCTGCTTCTGACTGCCCTTAGGACAAAGCCATCGTGTCACACTCTGTCCCCTGCCTCATTATATCCCGCATCCTTCCACCTCCTGGCTCTCCCAAACACATGGATTTCTCATACGTACCTCAGCCCTCAGCCCTCACCCCACACTCCCCCGGCTGGACTTCTGCTCCTTGGAGCAATTCTTATTCCCGGCATGCCCAGCAACCTGGCCAACTCCTCCTGCCCCTTTATTTAGGTCTCAGCTAAAACATCACTTATTCTAGGTCTTCTATGACCACAAAACTCTGTGGCTGCCCCTCCTACGTGCCCCCAACATGACCTTGGTAACAATATATTAGAAAGTTGCTTTGACATGAATTTCTTCCTCAGATTGCAAGCTTCATGAGAAAGGAAGACATGGTATCTATCCCCAGTGTTCAGCATAGTGACTCCCACCTGACACATTACCTCAGTGTGTAGAACCAGGACCAAATCACCTCTGGTCCCCTTCCTGTAACTCCATGCCACTGGGTCAGCCTGGAAGACCCCAGCTTTACTCACCCAAAGCAATTCTATTCATCATTCAAAAGTCTGCAAAAGCATGACCTCCATGGGGTCACCAGAGTTACAAGACCAGCCTGATACCCATTTCTCAGGACTGTCACATCAAACTGTAATTGCTGTTTACTTATCTCTCCCAAGATCAAAAGATGTTCGTAGGTATAAAGCTGTAGGAATGACCAAAACTTCCCTATTCATCATTTAGAAGGCAAGGACCCCACCAAGCCCCCAGGTCCACTGCCAGTTAAAGTTCAATGTCAGATCCAGATAGGCTGAAGCCACCTTAGATTTAGAGTTTGATAACTTTGTTCACCAAATTATGCTCTATTGGTTTAGTTTACTTTTAAAATTTTTATAGTTAAAATGCTTTAATAAAATATCATTCTCATGTTAATAAGACTAGCTAGAACCAAATATACACGTACAATCAGATTGTATAAAAACGCCTTGTACCCCACATATGCATAAATGTATTCATGATCTATGTGTATGTGACCGAATAAAAAAAAAGTACACGTACCTCATTTATGAATCTTCTACTTCATAAACTTTTCAAACTCCAGATATGTATTACTCAGTAATAAATTATCACCAAGCCAATTTTCAATTTAAAAATCTACCAAGTGCTGTGCTTGGGTTGGTAGGATTTCTCCTGACTGCACCTTTAGTATTTGGAGAAGAAAATGGGAAAAGCACAGAAATTATCCTTCTCAAGGGAAGTGAGCACAGCACTTAAAGACCTATTTCAACCCACAAGCATGGGAATCCTGAGGAAATGGATTAAAAAGCTCAGCGTGTCACTGCAGTTTTATCCACTCTATTACTAAGTGCCTACTACATGCCACACAGTGAAGTGACAGACAGGCTGGTCTCCATCACCTGGAGGCATCAGGCCAGGCAGGAGGGAAGGACAGACGTGTGGCCAGCATGGCACACTGAACACAGCCTTTCTCTTCTTTGTCTCCAAACCATGCAGGATCAGGAGTAAACCAGTGACAAAGACATGCATAAGACGACAAAAAGAGGGTGGGAAAGGAGTCGACAGTCAACATAGCCACAGATTTCTGGAAGTGGAAAGTACACTTAACTATGAGTGCTCAGTGTGAAGCACGCAGGGAAGTACGGAAGGTAAAGGGAATGCCTCTCAAAACCCTGTGTCCCCAACTACGCTGCAGAACCAGAGAAGTGTAGGAACAGAAGGTCCCGGGAGAAGGTGGGGCCACAGGAGAGAATGGGAAGGTTGTATGAAAATCTATACAATGAACAGTTAGCACTTCAGCTCTCACTGTCCACCCTGAAGGGGCAAGGAGAGAGGATCCCCTGGATCCACCAGGAGAGAAAGGGGGGGTGTTCCATGGAGAAATTAAAGCATTGGGCCTTCAGACTTGGGGGGACCAGCACTGAAGGGAGCAGGGGTGAGGAGCCACACTGAGAACAGGGGCGCTGACACCATTCAACATCTTGAATAGGCATCTCCCATCCCCCTGTTTTCACCACCTCCCTTGCTGAGTCCCCAGAGCACTGGCAGTCAGACTTCTGCTCCTGTCTCATCCCCACAGGCGACGCCAGCATGCAGGTCCCCAACGAGAGCGGATCCTCATCTGATGAACTACGCGACTCCCGTGAAGTGGTCACACCTCACCCCTGCAATCTGCTTTAGTCCTTTGCTATGAAATAGGAACGGGAGCCTAAGGGCCCCTTAGATATTTAAAGCCTCCAGCATCTAACAGAACACAAAACACACAGAAATAAGGAACTCAGGGCAAACATACAAAAATCTTAATTAAACTATCTTCTCTTTTGTTATCAAGGAGGAAAAAAAATCTGAGAACAAACAGAAGTGCCTTGTAAAAGGAAAAATCAAAAATGAGGAAAAAAAAGGTTTTAGAACTAAAAGTGACACCATAAATTTTAAACCAACAGGATGACTAAAAGATAGGGGGCTCTCTGTGAAAGATGAACAGAAAACAAAGATGAAAATGGGAACAAAAGCTGAACACATCATACAGTATGATCTATTTTTATAAATACATAACTTTAGTCATTACAGTCTGAAAGATATGTAACTAAACATAAACAATGGTTTTCTCTATATAGTATGTTTAAGTGACTTGTATGTGTGAATCTTCTGCAATTAATATAGACTACTTATCTAAGAAATAACTAATTTTTTAAGTTAAGAAAATCCAGGAAATTCAATGGTTGATCAACAAGATTTCTAGAAAGAAAAAAAACAGAGTGGATGAAATTATTTTAAAAAATACTTTAAGAAAATTGTCCACAACTGAAAGACCTATTTCTAGCTAGGAAGGTTTGTGAAACCTGGAACAAATGGGAAAAAATGATCAATAAAGTTCTATTAATTTGAAATATCAAAATATCAAGGATAAAGGGGAAAATCCTAGAAGCTTCTAGGGGAAAAAAACCAGGACGTCTATAAGAGACCAGGTGTTGGCAGACCTTCCACCTGCCCAAAGGCTACACTGGAAACAAGCAAAAAAATAACAAACAAATGCTACAAATTTCCAAGGACAATTATTCCCAGCCCAGGATTCTAAATCAAGCCAAACTAGCAATCCACACCAAGGGTGGGATAAAGACATTTTCTGCATGCAAGTTCTCAAAACATGTATTTCCTCTGTATGCCCTCCAAGCTAGACAATGTGCTCTCCCAATACCGAAGAGTACGCCAAGAAAGACTTCAGAAACAGAAGAAAAACAAACAGAAATTAAGAACTCAGAACAAACATAAGAAAACCCTGAACTACCATGAATATTCTCAAGGAGAAGAAACCCCGTTCAGGTGCTGACCCGTTTTGGACATGAGTCCAGCAACACAGGCTCCAGCTCAGGACAGAAGGAAGGGATGATGACACAGATGTCCGAAGTGGACAGCAAGCCCAGCAGAATGTCGGACAGCGACCAAAACAGGAGGTCGAAGGCTCCCAGAAAGATGAGGACTGAGAGTAATGGTTCCAAAGGAAATAAAAAGAGAGAACCTGAGACCTGACACCAGAAAAGATACAAGTTCACGATAGCAGAAATTGCTAAAGTTCATATTCTAGCTGTTACTTTAACCTATTCAAGAAATAACATGCCCGGCTGACCTGTTATCAACGTAGAAAAACCAGAAAGCTCACATTGCTCCTACAGGTGATTTACGGCAATGGTTTGCCTTCACACGTATTGAAGGGAGAGAGCAGTCTGCTAAGCAGCAAAAGAATTCGCAACACTCAAATTCAGCTCAAGCTAAGGCATGAGGAAACTGCTCTCAGCGAGAGGGAGGCTGGCAGCGGGCAAGCCTTCCTCTCACTGCTCTCAAACTGCCCTGCTCTCCTGTGCCACATTCTAGCTCTTCCAACTCAGGCCACTGGCATATAAAACATGCTGGATCTGAGGATGGCAGGGCTTAGGGCTCCCTTAGTCATAGTTACAACTTTCCTTACCAAGAAGTCATGTTCAAGGGACAAAACCCTCCCACACACGTGTAGGTGCCAAAGACAACCTGCCCCATTGGCTGCCAACCTGGGTGTGGCCACGTATCAGTAGGAAAATAAACTGAAATTCAAACTGGTATTCCCACCCCTCTGTTTCTTTAATAGGAAAAAGAAAAAGAGTTAAAAAGATAATTTTTTCTAAAGCTAAGAGGAAAAGCAAACTAAAGTTGTATGAGAAAGGAAATGTAAACATTGTATTCTGCTTAGCTGGTATACAAATGACAGTTACATAGTGATAAAGATTTAACCAAAACCTATGATGCAATTATAGAGGATAGGGATGGGAAGAATTTATCTGAATTGGTGAGCAAGGAGAAAATTAATGTCCTCACTTGCTAAATCAAGAAAGGCATTTTAAGAATATTATTTAGAAAAGTCTATATGGACTTCACAGAGTAACATAAACAGTAGTTTAGATTAGCAGGCAAGATCTAGATAGGGTAGATGGGGATGACCTTGAAGAGGAGGTGACAGTAGGGCCTAATGACAGAGAAGAGCAGAGAAGGGGACATGGAGACAGGAGCGTGCAGGCCCAGGGTGAGGAGTTGCATGCAGAGCACAGCTTTGTGGACTGAGTAAAGAGGCATGAGCCCTGCTGACACCCTCTTGGGCTCCTTCCGGGACGGTGCCACACCTCCCAGCCCACCCCACATTCAGCGTGGTAGAGGTGCCCCTTCAGGACTCACACTGTTATCTCTCTGAACTCTGGATTCACACAAGCTGTCATCCTACGCCACACACATTCCCTGTGTGTAGGAGATTCTACCACAAAGCACAGGAGTGATCAGCAAAGACTCAGCAACAGCCCACATGACATCTTACCTGTACAGAGAGAGCCCAGCTCCAGGTCAAAAGGGCAGACACAGACGGGAACTGAATTATGATGAACCGGGCCACTTGACAACTCAGAGAAATGCACACTCTGTCCCGGCAATTAATGCCTAAAAAATGAAAACGAGGGTCGTGGCACACAGGCCTCTGCAAGGATGAAGCTGTGGTTGATGTCAAAGTTTCACTTGGAGATATAAATTGACTTCTTTTACCCAGCCAGATAGAGCTAGAAGTGATGGGGAGACCGCTAATGTTTTGATTTGAGAAGTAAATTAAGTTTGTCCTCTAGAAGCAGAGGGAGAAGTTATACAGGATTACGCTCTAATCGTACACTGCAACCTCCGGCTGCAGTACCGTCTAGTTCATTGGGGAAAACACAGAAAACTGGTTGGAATCCCTACTCTGCCACATACGGTTAGCCAGGGCCTAGTTACTTAAATGCCTTGAATCTCAACATACCCTCTGCCATATGGGGCGATGGTGTGAGACTTAAATAAGATAACTCTGCCAAGTGCCAAGCTAAGCGGGAGCCCAGCAATTGTCCCTGCCATTATCAACAATCACTGCAGTGAGCAGGAGAAGAAATTACACCAGGCTGCTAAAGAAATGCCACCAACTTGTCAAAAATGTGTGGAAGTGGCTGGGCCAACACACTGTCACTCAGGTGTTGCTGTCTTCATCCTTGAGACAAAAATCTTTCCCAATAAACTGAAACTGGCAGAGAGCAGAGCATTGCCCTACATTATCGGGGCTGGATCGTAAGAACTGGGAGCTTCTAAGAGCACATCTGTGTTGACGCGTGGACCTCGCGGAATCAGGTTATCGTTAGCAAATGAGCAATTTCCCCTGAGATATTTTACTGTTAAGCTTATATAGTGGCCATGCAGTGGCCATGATACTCAGTTTAGTACTATTCTATTAAAAAATGGGACTTGAAAAAATATTTTGGTTTGTGAGGACAGAGGAGAAGATACCAGAATCGAATACAAAATTTTCTCATAGAAGAAACAAGCAAACAAAAAGTAGCGTCATTCTAGTGTCCCCCCCCCCATCATTTCTGCTTTGCTGATGTCCCTCCCCATCAGCACGACAGTCTCCATGGGTAACCTGTCCTGTCTCATCCCCCCGACTGTGGGAGATGAACATCTGCCTCCTTTAGAGAGAATTCAACACCACTGGGCCAGCACCCAACTCTCCACCATTTGCGCTATGGGCACATCCGTCCTTCCTTGTCCTCAGGGATCAGAGAAAAAGGTGTACTTCCCAGCCCACCCCCCACTTCCTCAGACCCTTGTGCCATCATACCATCCCTTTCCACTGTCCCCTTTCCCACAAATTCTAGTGTCCTTTGGAGTGTCCACCCAGACCGAGAATGGCATGGCAGGGATACTAGAGAAAGACTGCAAATATAGTTCTGAAAGTTGACCACCCAAGGGACTGTAACAAACTGTTCAGCATACAGAGCTGGTCAACATAAGGAACTAGACCCACTGTGCTGATATATACATGTGCTGCATGTCAGGTCTAGGAAAATGAGGTCAATTGGAAGAGGTGGCCAACGTAGGAAGGTGCTCAACTACAGAGGTTCTGCTGTAGATACACCACTGAAATAAATGCAGCTTCTGACATTCAAAACAGGGTATGTCATTGAAGGTGAAAGGCAGGCATGAGAGAGAGAGGGTCTTAGTCTGTTTGGGTTGCTATAAAAAAAAAAACACGATAAACTGGGTGGCTTATAAAATAACAGAAATGCATTTCTTAGAGTTCTGGGGGCCATGAAGTCCATGATCAAGGCACCAGTAGGTTTAGCATCTGTAAGGATTTACAGTCTGCTTCACAGACGGTATTTTCTAGCTGTGTCCCCGCATGGTGGAAGGAGTGAATAAGCTTCCTGTGGGCTCTTTTATAAAGGTGCCCATCCCATTTATAAGGCCTCCTCCTTCACGACCTAATCACCTCCTAACACTCCACCTCTTAATACTCATGCTGTGTAACGAGATTTCAACATATCTATTTTGGGTGGACACAGATATTATGACCATGGCAGAAAGAAATGATTTCCTAAACTACCTGTTGGCCAAGTCAAGAGCTATCCTGAGAACCAAACCACAGAGGGGCTCAGAAATACAGGGGAGGGAGCCCCGTCCTGCACTAAGCCACCATCCTGCAGCATGGTACCATGGAGGAAGACAGAGAGAATCTTTCCCTTGTGGTGCAATTTGACACCACCTGGCTCCAGTGGAACCGTCCTCAGCTAAGGCCAGGAAGGAGCAATTGCAAGTCAGTGCTAGGAGACTTTAATGGTCACTGCAGGTGGCTTCTGTGGAACAACTCTCTGCTGGGACTCCCCCACGCTGTCAGACATGTCTCTAAACCTTTTGTGATGCAGGTGGATAATTTGCTTGATAAGCTACAGGTACATCCAGTTCAACATCCTCAAACACAGCACATCACCCTCCACTCCCACAAGCCCTGGCCTGCAGCAGCCTCAGCGACCCTCTCACCAGTAGAGGATGGTGCCAGCTACTCCTCATCTCTTCAGCCACTCACCTACCCACTGCCTCTTTCTTCCCCCACCCACCAGATCATTCGGTCCTTCCAATTTTACCTCCAGAGTCACCCAGAACCCTTCTCCTGGTCCCCATCCCCACTGTCACCTCAGTGCTATCTTCCCAGGTCACCATGTGGTACTGCAATGGCATCCTCGCTGGTCCCTGGCCCCAGGCTTTTGCTTCCCTAATTCACCCAGAGAGCCTGACAGGAAGTGACAAGCAGAATCTGGCACAGTCATGGCCTGAAATTCTGAGCCGAACTAATGCTACCTCCCCGAGCCTACCCACCTTGCTATTCTGAAAACACCCAAGCCTACTCCCACCCCCAGGGCCTTTGCAAGTGCCATTTCCTCTGCCTAGCATGCTCCACATCAGAGTTATCTGCTTGGATTATTCCCTCACTTGCTTTTCACATATCTTCTTGAGGTTATTTCATGTAAAACCCAGCAAAGTAGTACCTCGTGGCCACTTTCTGTTCCTTGACCCTACTTTAGTTTTCTTTACTACTAATATACAACTTTCATGAAAATAGGGACCTTCACTGTCCACTATCCCTTAACTATCCCTAGCACCTAAGAACAATGTCGGCATACAGTAGACAATAAATACTTGTTGCATTTGTTTAATAGAGGTCTTGAAAGAAAGGGGGGAATAGAATGGTATTTACATTTGGGTAATAAATGGAGACTACTTATTGATACAGTCCAAATTCCTTAGCATACTCCAATAGTAAACTCTTCAAACACTGGCCCAAAGCTTTATCTTTCCCACCTCTATCTACACATTTCCCACCTCCCCAGGCACATAAAACCAACTTCCCCTCTCCTCTGTCTTAACCTAGTCCTTCCATGACAGGGAAATATTCTCCAGTCCAGCTCAGTTCACTAAAACTTTCTGAACAATATTCCAGGTCCTGTGCTTATCTGGACACTCAAGATTAATTCTCCACTGCCCTCAGGGTGAATCAGGTAAGCCTCCCCATCAAGACAATATTTAGCCCTCATCTCACATTTTCCCCTTGGTTTGTCCTATGGCGAAATCTTTTAACATTAACCTCACTCTTAAAATTATACCCCTTCTTTCAGACAATAAATCACACAGAGCTTTCATCAACTTTTCCAAAACCCCTGATCTCGCCTGGCGCAGTGACTCAAGCCTGTAATCCTAGCACTCTGGGAGACAGAGGTGGGTGGATTGCTTGAGCTCAGGAGTTTGGAGACCAGCCTGACAAGAGCGAGACTACCATCTCTACTAAAAATAGAAAAATTAGCCAAGTATCATGGCAATGCTGGCAGTCTCAGTTACTTCAGAGTCTGAGGCAAGAGGATCTCTTGAAACCAAGAGTTTGAGGTTGCTGTGAGCTATGAAGATGCCACAGCACTCTACCCAGGGTGACAGAATGAGACTCTGTCTTTAAAAAACAAAGAAACAAAGAAACATCAAACCTGATTTCACTTTTTCCTAACCTCAGAAGCCCTAGAGACTGTGGCATGTAATTGAGAACTTTGATGTACTATCATGAACATTTCAATGAATTAGCCAAGTCCCTAGAAGGCAGGCTCTCAGTGACAAGTTCAGATGCTGGGCTTTTGGTGCATTCTCTATACCTGGCACCGTGTTGGGCATGGAACAGACACTTATACACTGCTGCTTACTCTCCAAATGGAGCAGAGAAAAGGCAAGGAACTTAGACTAGACTGTTTCACAGACTAAAAAGATCCCTATTAACACAGAAGCAAACGTCCTCTAATATAATTGGTTTCATTCTATGCTGGAATAATTAAGCTTAATTCTGTAATACTGAAAAATGTGGCCAGGCACAATA
This sequence comes from Arctocebus calabarensis, assembly GCA_963573935.1. Taxonomy (NCBI): domain Eukaryota; kingdom Metazoa; phylum Chordata; class Mammalia; order Primates; family Lorisidae; genus Arctocebus; species Arctocebus calabarensis. The sequence goes on from CAUYON010199179.1 coordinate 13,867, forward strand.
GCTCATGCCTCTACTCCAAATCTTTAGGAGGCCAAGGCAGGAGGATCACTTGAGGCTGAGAATTTGACACTGGCCTGTGCAACAAAGTGAGACTCTGTCTCTACCAAAGATAAAAAACAAGCCGAGCATAATGTCACAGGCCTATAGTTCCAGCTGCTGTGGTAGGAAAATGGCTTGAGCCCAAGAATTCAAGGCTGCAGTGAGCTGTGACCATACCACTGAACTCTAGCCTGAGCAAGACCCTGTCTCAGAGAAAAGAACAACAACAACAACAACGCAAGCCATAATTGTGTTCTACCATTCTTTAGAATGACAGAGTAGAAAAAAACACAAAATTTATAGAAGATGGATATGGTTTTATGACCCAGCCTTAACACTGTTATCTACTACTGTGCTAATAAGGTAGCCATTAACTATATGCAGCTATTTAAACTTAACATTTAAATTAAAGTAAAACTATACTTTCTGAGTCCCACTGGACCTGGCACTGTGTTGGCACTGACCAGACATTTATCCATGGCTGCTTACTCTCCAGATGGAGCAGAGATAAGGCGTGGAACTTGACTAGACTTTTTAACAGACTAAAAAGATCACTATTAACACAGAAGCAAACTTCTCCTAATATAATTTGTTTCACTCTAAGCCAGAATAATTAAGCTTAATTCTGTAATACTGAAAAATTTATCCAGGCACAGTGCTCATGCCTATAATCCCAAATCTTTGGGAGGCCCACTAGCCACGTATCATATGCTCACCAGCCACAAGAAGCTACTGACTATCCAGACAAAGCTAAAGTAGAATGTTTCCATCCCTGCACACATTATAGTGAGCAGTCCAAAGTCACCTTCTGTTGTTCAATTAACTTTTACGAGCTTCTCGTTTCCTCTTGTGTAAAATGGGAACAATATGTATATAGTGGGAATATACGACCATGCAGTTACGGTTTGACGCAAGTCTAACAATGAGCAACCACGGCGGCAGTCAAAAGGAGTTACTGTCTCCAGAAATGAACTTGTCCCAGACTACGTAATGAGAAGGCTGCTGCCCATGGGGAGGGGAGAAAGTCCATACCGGTCAGACCATCTCCAGAATGTTAGGGAAGAATCCACATCAACTGAAGCAGGACCAGAAGAGCCTTCAAACCACACAAGAAGACAGGGAGTGGACAGAACCCAGGATTTCTCAGCCAGGAAAGGAACAGAAGATTCAGCAAAAATCAAGAACAGAATGAATCATGAAACAGACAAAGGACTGTCCTGGGCAGGGGCCTGGATCCGGGGCAGCTGCAAGGATAACCAAGAGATGGTCTTTACTCAATGTAAGGAGAACACTGACTAGCTAGTGTTGTCCAACAAGGGAAATGCTGCCAGATGGAGGAGAGAGGTCACAATTCCAGAAAGTGCTCAGACACAGTGGCTCTCAACCATGGACGTGTACCAGATCACCTGGGAGCTGAAGAAAACCCAGATGTCATGACCCCACCTCCAGAGATTCTATCCAGTAGGCGTGGGGGAGGACCATGAATGTAGGCCTCTGAGAAGCTCCTAGGTGACGCCGGTGACAAGTGTCCAGGACCACACTTTGAGGGACACAGCTCTAATGTAAGCTGGCAGAGAAGGGGCTCTTAACGCCACTTTGGAGGTTGGATCCTACAAACTTCCAACACAACTTTACAGATAGTGCTCCAGACGCTGCCTATGCCCAGCCTGAGACGCCCAGACAGACAGAGTGCCCCAGGTCACCGGCCAGGTGTGCCCTGTGCAGTCACCTGGAGCAAACCACTTTCTTAATGTAATGGCAGATACACTGCAGGGTAAGGCCTATGCATAGAAGTTTCTAAATGTCATGGTCTCCCACTGCGAGTTCAAAACCAAATCATATCTGAGTGGCTTTCTAGGCTGCAGGGGTACACATCCCAGGAGAGCAACTGTTTTGTAAGCCATTAAATTTCAGTATTATGACCAGCAAGAAAACTTAAAATATAGGCATTCTGCTCCATTAACTAACTTGCCTATCACAGGCAACCAAGGTGCAGCCAGACATAACGTGGGTCATTGCTACTTCCCTCACCCAAAACAGACGCTTCGGACAAAGATTTATACTTGAATTTTTCCAATAAATTTTTCCAATTTATTCATAAAAATCAAACACAGAAACCACTCATGTGAACATCAAATAGTGAAAGGATAAACAAATTCTGGTACCTCTGAAATGGCAATAAAAAGAAACAAATACCTGATATGCACAGCAAGGATGAATCTCAAAAATGTCTGGTAAATAAACAAAGCCAGATACAAAAGACTTCATACTACATGATATTATTTATATGAAACCTTAGGAAAGACAAATCTACTCCACAGTGATAGGAAAAGATCAGTCCCAAGGAGTAGATACTGATCAGAAAGAAATGCAAAGAAACCTTTTTTGGGGTGACAGAATATTCTAGATCCTGACCACCATTGTAGTTACACAGGTATATTCACTGGAAAACACGCTCATAGTATAGGCATTTTATTGAGAGTAAACCACAGAAAGTTGATTCTTTAAAAACAAAAATAAACCCAACATTTTCTACATAATTGGGTTCATTCTATTTCTGGGTGTGCTTACAACTATAACGTCAGTTGCCTCTGAAAGGAAACTGGATAGTCAGGACAGGCATGAGAAAGGATTTTCAAAATGTTTACCCTTTTGTCCTTTTAAACTTTGAAGTGTAAGGCTGTGTTATTTTTAAAAATAAATAAAATTTTAAATTAAGGGAAAAAATTCTAAAAACATATTCCTCCTTGGTAAAATGAATGAGATAACATAATTTGTGGCCCTCATAGCCATAAAACTATTGAACTGTCCCCCAATCTATTTTATTTGTGAAAACCCTGCTTTGTGAGGCAGGTACTACAAGTGGTCTGTATTTAATCAAGCTCCTCTGAGGTCTCAGTGAATATCCCTTTGTTAGCATTTTTTCATAAGATATATCATAGATAGAAATGCATATGTGTGTGTGTGTATCCAAGTCAAGAATGTCTCTTATTTTCTTTGTAGTTATTCTCTCTCACTCTCTTTCTTTCATTTTTTTGGGTGGGGGACATAGTCTTGCTCTGTCACCCTGGGTAGACTGCAATGGCATCACCATACCTCACTATAATCTCCAAATCCTAGGCTTAAACAATTCTGCTGCTCTAGCCTCCCCAGTAGCTATGACTACACCCACAAGTTACTACACCCAGCTAACTTTTCCTATTTTTTGTAGAAACAGGGTCTCCTCTTGCTTAGCTTAGTCTTCAACTCCTGAGCTCAAGCGATTCCTGCTCATAGCCTCCTAGAGAGCTAGAATTATAGACATGAACCACCTCTCCCAGCCTTTCTTGATAGTTCTATCTCCTATCTATATACCCTTAATCAATACTCTTTAGTTTTACACATTTAAAAGTGTTTTTTAATCATACTGGATATATTATTTTGTGCTTCTTTTGCCCAAAATTACAATTATAAAATTAATTCATGTTGTTGCCAAAGCTACAGTTTTTTTTTCACTCTTATACGAGTACCCACCCCACGGCAGGATTAAACAAACTGCAATTTACTTATCCATTAAAATATTTATGGACACGTCCGCAAGGCATTTTCTGGTCCCTGCTGCCCACATAAAACACAGATTCAAATGTAGCACAGCATTCAACAGCTACTACAATCCTCAAAAGTGTCTCCAAACCAACTAGCCGACCCACTGTGTTTCTCTCCCAACTGTAGCTGCCACTGCATCTGTTTATGGCACTGTGGTTGAAATATTAAGCATACTTTTAAGATGCTATTTAGTTCACGTTATTCCTTAGGGCCAGAATGCTCTTCATTTACCTAAATTATTTGTGCATCCAATTCTACTTCCGGTGTGATCTCCCTAAGAGGTTCCCCACAGCCTCTTCCATCCACACTACCACTGTCCCCCAAAACCCTATCAAAACAAATTCCCCCTTCCTGACTCTTCCAGCACACTTGCTTCATGCAACCTTGAGTTACGCCCATTTGTGATGATCTGTCTCAGTTTTTTCCTTTTAGTGCACAGCAATAAAATCTTACAGATAACGGACAATAAACGGTGAAACTTTTGAGTCAAACTCAAAATCCTGAGAGTTACTGCTTGTACCAGGTGCTAAATCATTCAAAAATATATGTTTAAAAAGCTTATTTCCACAAAAATGAAATTACACCAATTAAAATGAAAATAGCAATATTATTGCTTAATGTAGATTTGGGCTCTATTTCTAACACTGATTTTTTTGTTACTGTTTTTCTCACAGAAAATACAGTACTTTTGAGTTTCTGGGACATAGACTGTTAATGTATCACATAATTTAAGATCATTTCAGAAGAAGGCTGGGCACAGTGGCTTACGCCTGTAATCCTAGCACTCTGGGAGGGTGGGTGGATCACTTGAACTCAGGAGTTTGAGACCAGCTTGAGCAAGAGCAAAACCTCAGCTCTAAAAATAGCTGGGTGTTGTGGCAGGCACCTGTAGCCCCAGCTACTTGGGAGGCTGAGGCAAGAGGATCTTTTGAGCCCAAGAGTTTAAGGTTGCTGTGAGCTATGATGCCAGGGTACTCTACCCAGGGTGACAAAGTGAGATTCTATCTCAAAAAAAAAAAAAATCATTTCAGAAAAAATACAGTGTTTAAAAAAAGATAACATCCTTGAAAAGCATTTTAACCCCAAAGTAACAAAGAGGGAAGTCTCCAAAATTTTAATGAAATTAGTAAATGAGCCATTGCCAATGGATTAGAACACAAAGCAAAACAAATATTTCAGAATTTAAAAAGCAGGATTATATTTCTCAAAGAAAATACATGAATGGTAAGATACTACAAACATAAGTCTGTAAAGAGAAGGCTATACCTAGGTGGAATGCCTGGCCATTGCCCAGTTCTCCATTACATTCATTAAAAAAAAAAGGACAGAAGACACATTCTTGAATAATACCAAATATGCCTTTCAATTATTTTATGCAAAATATTACTTTCAATAGGTATTTTTAAAGAATATACAAAAAATGTTTGTAACTCACAGAAATCAGGCTAAAGTCCTAAATATAAAAAGAGTTCCTATAAACCAATAAGGAAAAGACCCATAGCCCAAATAAAAAATTAGACAGCTTATTTACAAACAATGCAGAGAAAAGATAACTATAGTGGCTCTTGAAAATGAAGAAAAGTGCCCAATTTCAGAGAAATGCAAATTAAAGCCATATTGGGACACTTTTTCATCTGTTAGATTTACAAGATGAAAAAAATTTCATAAAATACTCTTGGCGAGGGTATAGTGAAACAGGCATTTAAACATATTGCTGGTGGGAGTATAAATCAGTAGAACCCTAAGGAAGTACATGCAATATGGCGCTACCCATCCAAATTACAAATGCACATCCCCTCTGACCCAGCAATTCCATTTCTGAGAATTTATCCTACAAAAATACTTGCATACATGAAAAATGATGCATGTACAGGGCCATTAGCGATAACAAAATAGCAAAACCTTGGAAACAACATCAGTGCCTCAGTAGACGACAGGTTGGGCAATCTGAAACATCTTTACAATAGAATTCTATGCAGCTCAAAAAGAACAAGGAAGTGATCCTCACAATATACTAGGAAGAGAGAACTAGCCCATATGATATTCCACAATTTGCATAGGCTATTATGTATTTGCTAAAGTAGGTAGTATCAGGCAAGATACACAGGGAACTAGTAACACTGGTTGCCTCTTTGAGGAAACTAGGTGGCCAAAGACCAGCAAGAAGAAAGAGATTTTGAAAATGTTTACCCTTTTGTTCTTTAAACTTTTTTTTTTTTTTTTTGACACAGAGTCTCACTTTTTTACCCCCAGTAGAGTGCTCCAACGTCATAGCTCACAGCAACCTCAATCTCTTGGGCTCAAGCAATCTCCTTGCCGCAGCCTCCCAAGTAGCTGGGACTTACAGGTACCCACCACAACACCCAGCTATTTTTAGAGGTGGAGTCTCACTCTTGCTCAGGTAATCCACCTGTCTCGGTCTCCCAGCGTGCTAGATTACAAGTGTGAGCCACCATGCTCACACTTGTAACGGCCTTATAACATGAGACTGTATAAGTTATTTTAACAAATAAATAAAAATGTAAATTAAAAATAAAATTTTAAAAATATGTCACTCATTGAAAAAACAATATAGCTTGAGACACAGCTATAAGACTATTGGACAGTTGCCCAATCTAGCATAATATAATGTTGTCCTCAATTAAGTGCTCACATAACTTCCTAACAAGACAGAGAGACTATGGAATAATTTCTAGATACACAGGTAGCTAAGAGAGTCAAAGTGAAGTTAATTCATAATCTGAGACCTCAACAAGATACAATTTGTTAAAAATCAGGACTGGCACAGATCTGCAGAAAAACCTTCACATTTGCTGAGGTTAACCTAGAATGTGACAGGTTGTATCTGCTTTATGCGTTTATTAATTTCTCCACTTTGAGAGTAAGAAATCTATCTCAGCAAGGTATCTGTTCTCGAACCTCTGCTTCTCTTGCCCTGTGTGGGTCACGTCTGTGATGGGGACACTTAGCAAATAAAGGTTTTTCTCAGACTGGCAACAGGGGACGGGGCACATCCTTCAATGAAAGAGCCAGACACTTCCCTGTCCTCACCGCTGAAGAGTGCTTTTTGGAGAGACAAACCTGTTGGTCTGGGGCTATTAACAGAGAATTCTCATGTGTTTTTCCTGTACTTCGCCTAAAAATACAACTGTTTTCCACACTGCCCCCCGGGGGGCGGGGTGCAGTGCACAATCCACCTGTTTATTTGCCTCCTGTCTCCCCATCAGGGGGCAGAGACGGTAAACTCAACTCTCCAGGGGAAAGGAAAACAAATCATTCAGCGCCCGTCTTGGGTGGCTGGTGAAAGGCGCAGTCTCGTGCACCTAAGCTGGTCTAGATATGCCTGCTGGGAGTGCAAGAACGAATACGAGTTCAAGCACGTTTGCTCTGGCTTACTTGGGTGAGCAGGTCAAGACCTGCGAGTTTTACAAAGCGAGGGCAGAAGTTTTCAGGCACGCCGTAGGCACAGGTCAATAGCCCACCTACTTCTGAGGCTGGACATACACACGGAGGACGTGTTTACACCGAAATGCTCCTGGAGTAAAGCTGAAGTGAGCGACTACCTGTTTCAGACAGGTGGCCGAGAAAGTGGGGCTGGGCGGGCACTTCTTACCCGCTGTGTCCAGCGTGCACCCACGCGCGCACACACACTGGGCCCCGGGACACACTCCGTGCGCGCTCAGGCGCCCCAAGGTCACCTGCCCTGCGGGGCTCCCCCACCCAGCCCGAGCTCTCACCAGAACACCAGGTTGGCAGCGATGAAGCCAAGCAGGCTGCGCAGCGGCCTCTTCCAGCTCAGGAGCTCGTCAGCGCGGCAGCCCAGCCACAGCGCCGGCTCCCCGAGTAGCCAGGTCACCGCGGCCTCCTCCCCCTGCGGCCCCGGGCCTGCCGGAGCTGCCGCCTGCTCCCCCGGCGCTTCCCGGCCCTCCTCCTTGTCCGGGGCAGCCGCGGGCGGCGGCGGCTGCGCCCGTTCCCGGCCGGCGGGAGCCGCGCATCCTTCCTCTGCGTGCTCGGAGGGCGCCGAGCTCGCCATCTTCAGCGGGGCTTCGGGCGGGGCAGCGGCGGGGACGCGCGCGGGCGCGCCTGGGTGGCGGCGCCGAGAGGGCGGCGGGGCCGGCGCGGGGCGCGCACCGCGGGGCGCCGGCCGCTGGGTGCCTTGTGACGTCAGCCCGGCCGCGGAGGGGGCGCCGCCCGGGGAGGTGGGTGCGCCCGAGTGCGCGCAGGGCGGGGCCGGGTCGCATCGCGCGCGGCGGGGGAGCGGGGCGGTGGCCCGGGGACGGTGGCGTCTCCAGGGACACAAGGAAAATGACCCTCTTTTCCCTGTCCACGGCGGGGGGAGGGCGGAGTGGAAAACCGCCGCTCGGTTACTTATCTAAAAGGGACAGGGTTACCGGCGAAACAAAGTGGACATTTTCCTGTTCTCAAGCCGGGGCCACGGCGCGCTCACCCTCCACCCTTCTGGGGGCGTTACCCGGGCCCCCTGCCCCGCGGCAGCGGATTTCAGAGACACCCCTCCCACCCGTGCCCTGGTAGGGACGGCAGCACAGCCACTGCAGCGGTCTTTGGAGCCCTGAGAAGAAGGTGCTGAACACGCTGGCTTGAGGAAGGATGGAAACCCATTTGGGGTCAGTTAAGAAGCGTCTGCCCTGTCGTTTAACACGAGAGGAAAGGCCGGGCTGCAGCGACGGGAGAGGCGCTTCCTCTGGGGACAGACCCTCCGTTTCCTTGTGGCTAAGTGATGTGGCTCAGAAATGCATATTGATCTGTGAAGGGGCAGGTGAGCTAGAGAAGCTAGGTCCTCTGCGGAGACTGGCCTTCGCTCGTGTCCAGCGAGGTTTGCAGGCTTTGACAGCAGTTACTTCAGAGTGCCTCTGTCTCTGTGTCACACGCAGGCATCAGGGCAGCGAGAGGGTTACATGCGGGTCTCTTTGGTCCTGCTTCTGCACTGAGTGTGGAGAGAGGGGGTAATGGGTGTCTGTTTATGCTTACTTTTCACAATTTGTATTTTTTAATTTTTATCTTATTTAATCCCACCTTCTTTTTCTTTAAAATTAAATGCCCTCCTCCAGAATGTTATATCCGCAGAGGAATCAGGGCATTTCATAGCCTGTTACTGGCAACGAGCCTGCCTGAGTGAGATGAATGGGTTCCTTTCCAGGGCAATTAAAGACCCTTGCACCAACGGAGCCCCTGGGAAAAAGTTGTAATGGTGTAATGGGTGGCCATTACAAACCCGTGTGTGTGTGTGTGTATAAATACATACAGATATATATGTGTAAAAATGCAATGATCTATATGTTCATTGCAGGCATGTACACTTCTGTGTCTATTGAACTACAAAGGACTATATTCCCAAATGTTTACTGAGCACCTACTATGTGCCCTACTGATTGCTAAGCTCCCTGGATATGATTCACCACAGGAAGTCCCAGTCCTAGGAGGAGCCAAAGACGAGTGTGGTAACTGCTGTGATAGAAATCATATTTTTGGAGCTATTTGACCAATTCCTCTTAAGAAACTTCTATAATCCACCTTGAGAATCATACATCTAGAATAAACAAAAGTGGTAGAGGTGCCAAATATTAAATTACAGCATAAATATACACAAAGCATACATCATTACGTTTTTTAATGTTGGAAAAATGATATTAGTTAACTTTCCCCCCCCAAATAATCTGAAGGTATAATTTCTTTCTGCCTATGTTCATTTGCAATAAAAATATAAATTTTTGAATTCTAAAAAAAAAAAAAAGAAATCATCAATATGAGCTAAATGAGTCCTGACTTAAATTGTGAGTCCAAAATCAGGGAAGGAGTGGAGGGATGAGATTTTTGGAGGTATCCTGGAATAGATGGCGTTTGTTCCAAATGGAATGGCGTAGTAAGTACAGGACAGTCGGGGCTGGCGGTCAGCCATGAGAGGAGGCAGGTGTAATATATTCACCAAGGCTTCAATAGTCCACTAGTAACAAGAGGTTTGGTGTTTAACCTGAAGGCATGCAGAGTATCTGGCATTTCTGATTTATCTTTTGGGGAGTATCTGACAGCACAATGGAAAGTTATCCAGGAGAAAATGAAAAAGCGACCTGGAAACAGTTCAGGATTTTTATCCACTAATGAAAAACTACCTTTTCCCAGGTGTGGGTCCTTCCTCGTGGCCCTGGCACAGGAGCTTTAGAACAGTTAATGATGCTTTCACTGTGTAATGTGGTCTTTGTAAGGCACTTGAAACAGCAGGGGTTGCAATGTTGTAAAGTTTTTCTGTGAACACATTGTGTGGGCAGGAAGAACACAGAGCAGAGAAGAAGCAGGCATCCGTCCAGTGGTCCAGACTGGTGCGGATGTGCTTCCAGAAACACGTTTCCCACAGTCGTCACTTTCCTCCGCTCCCCCTGAATTCTAAGTATTGTTGTCAGGATCTGTTGAAGTAGTAAAAGATGTTGGCACCTGAGACACAGAAAAGCCACCCTCCAAGTTGCTCTGTGTGGTTTGCAACACTTATTATCCTGTTCCTGCTAAATCTCCCTGCCCACAGCTAGCCGTCGTAAAGTCTATTCTTTCTTTTTCTCTCTTAAAATTACCGGGGAGAAAAAATGCTACACAAATCATTTTGCATAAGAGGCCAGACTAATTGCTCTAAACTGTCTTTTTCACCTCAGAACCCTAATAATTACTGACAAATCATGTGACAGGAGAGACACTGGCGTAGACAAAGATGAGTGCTGCCAGGTGTTTTTGTCTTTTGCTAATGGTCTTTAAGATGCCCAAGTAACTTATTCAGGGCTAGGACTACAGAAAAATAATGCTAACAGTCGTTGCAACAAAACTTGGCTCCAAGTTGCCAGAACATGCTGTGTTCCTGAACTCCTGCTGCTAACCCTATTGTTTAAGATTCTCTCCTGAAATTTTTTATTGCTGTCTATTGGGAGCAGAGTGATTAACACTAATGAGCTACACGATTGGACAATATATATCCGAGCAAAACAAGGAAACTGGGAGTGTGTCTGAGAAAAAAAACAGTGAAAAAACAGTCACAGCCACTGCATCTAAGGAATAAGTTTAGAAAATAACACAGCTCCAGTAAAGAAAGTCAAAATACACAGAAGAACTCCCTAAAAGAGACCACTCACCTTCTCTTCTATGTAGAAAGCTTGTAACAGGAGAGAAAAATAATGAATAAATTATTAATTAATAAATAATTAATTCCTGCTCCAGGAGGTCTCATAGGGCAAAATCAAGGGAAGCCTTAGAAAGAAGAGGGGATGCCCTAGTATTAAAACCTGTTCCCTAAAACATTTCATGTTAGAATCCTATACCAAGTCCATGCTCCGATGAACAAAAAGAGCCACGTGTATATGTTGCATAGTTTATCAGCCTTGCAGATAGTTTCTTGTGTGTTGATAATTTTACTAACGCTATTCCACCTTCCTCTTCTTATTATAGTCTATTCCGTATTTCTAACGTTCCCCTATTTCCTTGTCACTAAGCCGCAAAAAACTAGACTGTTCCCTCTAAGCACCAAGAACTAAGCGCAGCATACCGCAGCAGCACCAGAGCCACTGGAAGGGATGCCTGTGTCAGGGTCCCAGCCTCCTCTCACCTGGTATCCAAGGCCTCGCCCAGTGCCCGGCTCACAGAAGGAATTCAGTGTTTCTGTGTGTTGAATGACTGCCGTGCATCTACAAACTGAAATATCCAACCTAGAATAGGCTGTGCTTGACAACCATTCTGCAAGGGATGTGCTTAACAGAAATGAAGAATGTAACCTCACACCAAGAAGGTGGCCACCCAGACATCAGTTAGGGTGTCCAGTTTGAGTGTTGGTCCCTAACACAAAAAAGAGGCTTCAGAAATGGTTATTTAGTAAGAACCAAAGTCATACTTCAGTATGAGTATATCCCCCGAAGATACTGTGTCCCCACAGGTACACATACACATGATCAGCAAAGATGACTGTAGGACATGAACTTCTAGCCCCTTCCCCGGGGCCATCGGTCACACCTGAGCCAGCAGAACAAACACTGATCCTACTCTGCAGCCTCTCTCTCACTCCCCACCCCTTCATGCCTCATTGCACTGTTCTAGCATACATTATTTCATTTCTTCATTCACTGGTCATTAAACAATCAGCAAGGCTAAGTGTGGGCTTCTGGTGCGATGAGAGAGCATGGCCTGGAGGCAGGAGAGAAGCCAGCCTGGCCTTCGGAGGGAAAATGGAGGAGTTCTGAGCTAGAGAACCCAGTTGTTTGAGCAGGATCCCTATAGGCCTCTCTTGTGTGAGGTCAGGAGTTTCTGCTCTGTCCTGAGAGCATCGGGCAGCTGTGGGTGGGTGTGCAGTAGAAGGCGGAAGTGACCTGGATTGTTTTAGGAAGGCATCACAGGATGGTGGGTTAAATAGAGCCTCACAGAGGAAAGATGCTACACATAAAGGGACTTTTCCCTTGTCATTCACTAGGATAGAGAAGGAGGAGGAGCCAGTTTGGGAGGGAAGCTGATGGGTTTCATTTTTGAAAATGAATCTGCTTTTGGATATCTTCGGAGATGTCACTTAGGTCATTGAAAATGGGTCTGCAGCTCAGAGACCAACAGGAGTCCTGAACAAGTGACAGATCCAAGTGGATGGAGAGACCTGTACGGAACATGCCTAGAAGAGTTCAGACACGGCAGAGGGTACACCCGAGAGGAGTTCAGGGGCAGTAGAGGGCATGACCAACAGGGGTTCAGATATGATGGGAGGCCCTGCACCAGAAACTCTAAGACTTTTGGATAAAACGTTTAAATACATCTAGCAGAATGTTTGATTATCAGTCACAGGAGTTTAGAAACAATTTTGGAGAAGTAGAAAATTTATGAAATTCATAGATTTCTTTGTTTTTGTTCATTTGTTTTTTAATCAAAGAAGTGACACAATCAAAACCTTAGTCTCTAGGTGGTCCTAGGGACTCCACTCCAGCTTGACTTCCATCATCAAAGTAAAACTGTGCTGTAATTGTCTCCAAATCCAGGTCTCCAAATCAGGCCTCCAGTCTCCAGGGGTATTTTCGGTGCTAAAGTTAGATTAGTGGAATGCAATGGAATAGCTCTGAAAGTGGCAGCCCACAGATGACCCTTCCAAGTGTGTTTTGGGCTTGTCACCTGTTGCTAATTTTAGTTCAGTAGAAATTAGGCACAAAATCTGGAGACTGTTTAGGCCATGATAATGGCTACAGGCCCTACAGTCCAGCTGTATCACATGGGTCCTTGTAGGCCATGTACACATGGCCCAGCCAGCGTTTGCTGCACTGCCAGAGATTTTCAAGGGGAGCTGTAAGCATTGAGAGATTCATTTGCCTTTTGAACCCTCAAAGAAATAATTGGGTTATATTTATTTTAGTTTGCAATTGAGTATATTTGTTTGTAGTAATTCATTGAAAATTGATGTTTTCTCTCTACCTCTTACTAAATAAAAATTGTAGGAGGCCACTGTTCTGGAATGAATCTCTACAGACTAGAATTGAGATGAAAGTGCTGAGGTTCCATATCACCAAACTGAAGCAGAGTTGTTACCTGATCTACTGAGAAACTAGGGAAGAGAACCAAGTTTCTTGAACAGGCCAGTTTTACTCGGCACGACAGTGCAGTTCCCTCTGCTTCAGTCCTTACAACAAAAAGAAAGTGTTCATCTGCAGTTATTTTTCTGTTGGGTTTCCTTGTTTCCACCTTACAAGGAAGGTATCTTGGAAATGACCAATCTATCTGCTTTTTATTCTTTGTTTCCGCTTTCTCCAGTCCTTCCCTTTATATAAAACCACCCTCCCCTGCTCAGCTCCTTGAAACACTCAGTCTATTTTACAGAATGAATGAAGTGTCACCTGGTTCTAGAATTCCAAATATAGCCAATTAAGATCTCTAAACTAAATCTGTTGTAATTTCATCCTTTTGACACTCTTAAGTATTTTTACTCACAACCCTTCTGACACCAAATATGTGGGTTTTTCCATACCCTTGACCAATTCTCTAATACTCTGGACACCAACTGGGCTACCTATAGATAGCCTGTGGGTTAAAGGCTCAGCCACATGAGACTGCCCTCACTTCAGACCCCATTGACCAGTCCAGGGCCTGCCACACATCTGACTAACCGACTATCAATCAGAGATTCTCAGGACTCCCTTCTCAGGTGTGATAATTTGCTAAAACTGGTCCACAAAACTCAGAGAAAGCAGTTTACTTACTATTTTCAGGTTATTATGAAAGGATTTTATAAAGGATACAAATGAACATTCAGATGAAGAGGTACAGAGGGCAAGGTCCTGAAAAGTCCTTAACACAGGAGCTTCTGTCCCCATAGGGGAGCTGGAGCATGCCATTTTTCTGGCACATGGGTACATTTGTTCATGCCCAAAAGCTCCTCATTTAGGGGTTTTGCTGGAGGTCCCACTGCACAGGCATGATGGATTAGGTCATTGGCCATTGATGACTGGCCCTGTCTTCAGCCCCTCGCTTCTCCCCAGAGGTCAGGGGCCTCTAATCACATGGCTGATTTCTCTGGCCAACAGCACACATCCCCACACTATCTGGAGACCCAGGAAGAGTCACCTCATTAGCGTAAACTCAAATGGTTGAAGGGGCTTATTACAAAGAAAAGATCCTCCTCTCATCTTTATCACTCAAGGAATTCCCAGAGTTTTAGAAGCGCTGTGCCAGGAACTGGGGGATGATAACAAAATCCGAAATCCGTATTTCTTATTACATCACATGATCACATTGCCCCATGTATACCCTAACGCCTCTATTCTGGCCCTGAACCAGGTACTCTGGTGTGACAAGCAAAAATATTCCAAAAGATGGCTATGGGAGCTCATTCTGGGTTGCCTGGACAAGGTCTTCTGGACCGAAGTCCTTTTCTCTTTCTCCAGGGAGAAGAGATGCCCAGGGTCCCACAGGTTCAATGGTTCCCCGTCCAAAACCAACTTCCGACAAGCCTTCAAGTTGAGATGGAGAAGGGACTCCTCTTATGGGCCTCCCAAACATGGAAAGAAAGGGGAAAATCTTGAGACCCTTCGAAGGAAATTCTCCGCTCTTAGCGAGCCCTGAAAAGTAAATGAGCAACCTGGTAAGCAAGATGATAGTAACAAGAGACAGAGTGGTGTGGGTCCTTACAGCTAAAGGATAATAGCGTATGTGGTTGAGTGGTTTTCCAAAATGATCACCATATGGAAAATGTTATCACCTGGACCTCCGATAAGGGGGTACTGAGGACTGCACTCTGACCAGTGCCGTCAGCGCCAAACCCAGAAGCCAAACCAGTGTGTCACCTCCAAGTCTGGGTTTATGATTTTGCCTGCAATTATGGTTTCCTGAAATGTACATTTGCTTTTAAAAACCCTTGCTCAAAAGCCACTGGGGAATTTGGGTCTTAAGCATTAACTGCCCATTCTCCTTTCTTGGCACCATGCAATAAATGTTCTTTTCTCCCCCTGCAAAACTTGGTGTCAGAGTCTGGATATACTGCACTGGGAGAGTGGACCCCAGTTTGGTTGGCTAACAAAATTCATCAGCTACTGGGAAGTTGGATTTCCTGGACAACTTCTGCAAACTTCTAGCATCTAGCACTCGTATACCTATAGTCTCCCATTAGCAAGGTTGTTCTTACTCTTGTCCTGTAAAAAGAGGGAGGTGACAGAGGGCTGCAGAGGAGGGGCCCTTTGCCCAGGTACGTCCACCCCACTGGTTCCCAGACAACACCCCCAGCCCTGGCACACTGCTCTCTGTGTGGTTAGGAGGAATATCAGATGCCTTATACCCAGCCTTGGCTTATAAGTTTTCCCAGTAAAGCCAGCTCCTTCCCCACAGCATGCGTGGCTTCCTAATTCCCCACAACCTCTGTTGGGGGGAGGGTGACAAGAGGACAATCTCAGAGAGACTTCCCTTGCACAAGGAGTAGCATTTACAAAACTGCTATCGGAACTACTATGGTGCGAAGTCCGCAAGGTAAGGATCGGAGAAGTTGGATTCTGGTCTCACTGGGTAACCAACCCTATCCAGGTTTGCCCAGGTAGCCCCTGCTGCTGCCTGCTCGCACGTGGGGTTATTCACAGCACTTCACTCTCTCAGAGGCATCTGGTTTGGGTGATAAATCACACGGGCTCCCAGCTATCTCCAGGCTGTCAGTGGTGTCCCCCCCTCTTCGGTGTCCCGACCCCACCCAGCCCTCGTCCTCCAGTCTCAGGGCTTGTCCCTGTGTGAGCTGCTGTGCTTGGTGCCCATCTGAACTCCAGCAGTGTCTTCTCTCCTCTTCCAACTCATGGGTGCATGTCTCCAACACACCACTTTAAACATGGAAGACGCACCCCCGGGTGCTCACGACATGCCCAGTTTTCTAGAACTGCCAAACCTATTTAATCACCAGCCACCTTCTAAAGCCCTTGTTTATCTGGCCAGTCTCTTTCTAAAGGCCACATTTCTCCCGGCTCCCTCGTCTGAACACTTGGTGATCACCAGATGAGCTTTTCACTGAGTCTACTCTCTAAGCAGATTTTCACATGGGCACTCTGGCCCACGCTGTGAAATGTCTCCTGACTTCACAACCTCCTCAAGCTCCTGCTCTCCCCTCTGCCATAAGCCCTTGACTGAGTGGAAAGATGGTGGATTGCTTAGTCACGACCATCTGACTTTGATCCTAGGCCCAAAATTAACCACAGGGTTTCGCTGATTTTTCCCCCCACATTTTAACATATATGGAAATGGAATGTATCTTAAAGTCATAAGCATTTTAAATTCAACAAAAAGTAGTAGCTCTGTGATCATTTTCCATGTGGAGAAAATGTTGCAACTGATACCAAAGTTTTTCTTTCTTTCTTTCTGTCTTTTTTAATTAAATCATAGCTGCATACATTGTGCAATCAAGGGGTACAATGTGTTGATTTCATATATAATCTGAAATGTTTTCATCAAACTGTTTAACATAGCCTTCATGGCATTTTCTTAGTTATTGTATAAAGACTTTTGTATTCTGCATTTAGTAAGTTTGACCTGTATCCTTCTAAAATGCACCATAGGTGTGGTCCCACCAATTACCCTCCCTCCACCATAAGCTCCCTCCTCTTCTCCCTTCCCACATTCTTGTGCCATAGTTGGGTTATAGCCTTCATATGAAACCTTTA